>JBCEWC010013202.1:0-15248 GCA_038996855.1 Solanum aculeatissimum
TCTCATGCATCATGGCATAGCATATTGTTATATTACTCTTTGTCTACGTGCATTCCTTTCGTATCACTTGTCCCCTTATCCTGTTGCTTGGTCATGTTACCATTGTCATATGCATTGCATGCCCGCATACTTAGTGTTTAATTGTGCTAACCCACATTCTTGTCTACATGTTCTAACTATGTAGGGACCGAGGGTGACATTTACATTTTACCGGACGATGCTTGATATCTTATTGAAGACTTGCTAGTGGTGATCCCTTTAGTTCAAGGGCAATAGCCACCGTCTATCTACCTACTTTATTTATGTTATTTACTTCGTATGTCTTGAGGGTGAGCCTCAAACTTTTCAAGGCCCTGCTCATCTATGTAGAGGCATTGTTGGACAAGATCTATACTCTTGTACATTTGACTTGTATATTGAATTTTTGGCTAATTATTATGATGCTATTTGGCTTGGTTTATGATCATGTAACTCTTATCAAGTTTATGGGAGCTTGGCTTATTAGTCTTGATTATGAGGATTTTTATTTATGACGCTATGATATGAATGTTGGGGATTTGAATGACTATGTGCTTAAGTGGTAAGTCCTATAATCCTAGTGTGCCCCCATATTTGAATTTCCCTTTCCCGTTCCCCTGGAGATTATTGCTATGTGCTATGTGTGAACATGCTTATCCCATTCCCGTCGTTGTCCCCATAGCTTGAGTCCCAAGTCCCCAATTCCTTAGAACTTACTTGCTATGTGTTTAAGCTTCTGCGCTTCCGAACCGATGATGTGTGTAATGATGCTATAATGGCTTGATTGAGGGTCTTCGGGTCCTTTTTCTCCATGCCACATATAGGCCCCCTATACGAGTCGTGACACATATGATAACTCGGGACTCAAATATATAGAAAAGTGGATATTTAGATATCAACTCACGAAACCTATTCCACGAGTCGTAGAATGATGTACGGTCCATATGTCATCTCATACATGGGCCTCGGACTTAGAAAAATTTCTCAAGTCACAGGGGTGACCTACAAGGCCTCGCCTATGGGTTGTAGATCACTCTACAGGCCGTAAGTGGCCTTCGTGATTCCCTTCCTGTGATTTTTCTCAATCATTTTTCTTAATTTTCTCTTGGTCTCTTCTTAGTCTAAGTTGAAAGAATTAGGGGGTGTTACACAAACTTCAAAAAGAGCAGCACAACACTAAGTGATTTATTCTACTCAATGACACAAAGGCGTATAGAAAAGAGAATTTTGATACGTTGATGGATAAAGTTGATAAAGTTGATCACAGGATCAAGGAGTACCTTGAGAATGTTGGGTATGAAAAGTGGTCAAGAGTTCATGCAATAATAAATAAGGGAATAATGATGACTTCTAACATTGTTGAATGTATAATAAATGCCTTGTTGAGGAAAGATAACAACCTATATTAGACTTTTTAGAAGAAGCTAGAATTTTATTTGGTACTTGGCATTGTAAAAATAGAAAAATTGTCTCATATACAAAGGAGACATCAAGAAGAAGATTTGAAGAGATTTTTATTCTAATGCTTCTAAATATTCAAGAATGAAGGTATGTATCATATTGTGTGTGTTTAATGTATGCCAAATGATATATAGTAATGATTTTCAGTTAGCAAAACTCCCTAAATTATAATAAATGATTTGATTTGACTACGATAGCATATGATTGAGTTTATTTGATAAGCATTATTTTATTTCTAAACTTGCATAACATATTAAGTTGAGATGAGATTCATTCTTGTTATTGGGTATTTTTCTTTATTTAGCTATATTACATTATTGTAAATTCCACGTACTTACATCATTTGATGTTGCTTTATTTTACAAAGTAGATACATGTGTTAGATATCTTGACACTTCGTTGAAGATCTATTCCGTTAAGATAATTGTGAGACCTCTTCGCTTTAGGAGGAATCTATTATTTGAGTTGATTTACTTTATAGTAGTCCTTTTGAGGTAACTTTGGCCTGTCTTGGTACCTTCTTATGAGTTGATAGAGGCTTCAAAAAATAAGTCAGATTGAGTTGTTAGAATGGAAAATGTTTTTCCCTTCAGAGTCGATTTTGAAAACTATTATGACTTATTTGAATTGAAATGTTTAGTTATTTTAATATGAGAATATGAAACTATTTTGATATGATGATTTAAATGCCTACTTGAGTGTTTTCTTTAATTTTATTATAATGACCTCAAAGGTCATTTTTGGCATTTTGATAAAATTACCATTTTACCCTTTCTAAAAATTATCTTGAATCATTTCTGATTGAGTCTAAAAGTCAAATTTCGAAAACCTTATAAAAAGTAGGAGTTTTGCTAAAGAAAGAGATTTTTGAAGGCTTAAAATTTGAAATTTTGAGTTTTGAGGTCATTATAATACTTCGAAGGTCATATTTGACATTTTCAACTAAATTACCATTTTACCCTTATCGAAAGTTGTCTTGGATCTTAAAGTTAAAAATTGAGTTTTGAGGTTATTTTGATTTTCATGCATCATAATTTGATTTCTTTGATTCCATCAGTTTTGGAATGTTGAATTTAGTCTAGGAGAACTTGCAAAACTGAATTTGGAGTTAAAACGAAGATATTAGACCCCAAAGTTGCATTTTTAGTTCATTTTGGATCATAAGTTTGACTGAGGTCAACATTTGGAGTTCGGGATCTCGAATTGAAATTATGTTAGTTCCAATGGTTTTGGATGGTGAAACTAACACTAGAAATATCTACGTTGTAATTTAGAGTTTTTAGGACTATTTTGAGTTTTTGAGTCCGAAATTAGTTTAAATGATCTTTCTTGAATTTCGAGCCAAGGAGATCTCAAATTTGAATTTTGACGATTTCATTGAGTCCAAAATGTCATTTTTGCTAGGATTCCATATTTGATTTGTGTTCATGGAATTCCAAAAGAATTTTTGAGGGTCCAGTTTTAATCTTTGAATGTTTTGTATTTGTTGGTTCATTGTTGTATCTGGTGCAATTCATTTACTCTCTGCGCTTGCGCCTTCCTTTCCATATTTGTGGAGGTAAAAGTTTTAGACCCCGCATTTGCAGATGAAGGGTCCGCATTTGCGGAGTTGAGAATGGTCAAACCTCCGCTTTCGTGGAGGGTCAGTCTTCCATGACCTCTACGTTCACCGGCCCTCTGCCGCATTTGTGGAGCATTGAGGATGCCTAAAACAGTGAACTCTCTTAATTACGGGTTTAATTCCTTTTCCTTCATTTTTAATATTCCAAGCTTCATTTTAGAGAAGGATTTCAAGGTTTTTCAAGGCCAATTGATTGGGTAACTATTTTCTAACTTATTTCATTGATTTTCATTGATTAATTTGTGTTTTTTAATTTATAGTTTTGGGATTTTAATGGTGAAAATTGGAGATTTTTTAAACTTTGACTCCTAATCTTAAAGTGATGATTTCTCCCTCATTTTAGCTTCATTTTTTAAATGTTGTTCACCGTTGAACTCGTTATTACTTGGGGAACGTTTTCATGTATTAACTTTTATATTTCCACCACTTTTTTTGGCATAAGATTTTTTATCATTTTATCTTTTTACTCTGAATTAATTGATTTTGGTGTCATTAGATTCGTTATGTGAATGTGATGCAATATTTGAATAGATTGTGGTGATTCTGAGTACAGTAGAAAGGGGAAAGCTAAGGAATTGGCTTGATACGAGAATTTTTCTAAGGCAAGTAGACTTCTAACCTTTTGTTAAGTATGATTGAACTTTTTATGTTTCTATATCTATGGAATTGAGTATTTGAAGACACCAATTAGGTATAAATTTGCACCATTGTAGGCTTTGATTGTTGAGATTTGGCTTGAATAGTTATGGATGTTGTGAATTCTTATACATGTGCCTTTATTGTGGGTATTGTACACTATTTGTTGATTGATCTTAAGGTTTTGATGAGGTTTGTAGTATGTTGTGAATACTTGTACACTTGAGAACTATTTGGTTTCTATTATTGAAATATATGTTACATATGGACATCTTGCATATTCCATTTTTATGAACATGATTGTTGTGCCATTATTATGTGCTTGCTTGATGATCCATTGATGATAAAAAGTCGAAGGAAAATGATTCCCCCTAGATATAAAAGTAAAAGTCGAAGAAAAATAGTTCCGGCTAGATATTAAAATAAAATTCAAAGGGAAATAGTTCTGACTAGATATGAAAGTAGATGTCGAAGAGAAATGGTTTTAGAGGATACATGGTCCATGTGTGGCCTCCATGGATTCCAATCTGAGGTTATCAGTAGATGTGTATTGTAGGATAGACATACATCATGATTATTTGACATTGCATTCCATTGTTACATCTTATGGAATTCACACCATTTCATATTATTCCTATTTGATATCATCATATATATATATGGCTTATATGACTGGGTGGTTATTGTACCTTGTGACTTGTGTACCAGTTGGATCTTCTGAGATATGATGTTATATGATGAGTCTATATTATATCCTTGTGATTCCAATATATTTTATATACATATATTGTGTTAGGGCTTTTCTTAATGCAGGGTTGTAGTTCGGTGGTACGTGGTTGGGGAGTTAAGGAGTTACTTATGTTATTTATTACTTCACTTTAGATTAGTTCCATTTTGCTAAGTACCTTGTTGTTTGGTGCTCACCCTTTGCTACATTTTTGTAGGTTGTGAGCTCATCCTCCTTGCTAGCTTTCTGATATTTAGGATCAATCTTTGGATCTATCGAGATGTAGTTGCTTGTTCTTTTGGAACCCTTTCGGAGATTTTACTATTATATTTTGTTTTATTCGAGGACTAGACATTGAGACTTATATTTCAGTTGAACATTTTGTATATCTATCTTTTTAAACTGTTTATCTTCTGGTGTTTTTAGTATGATGATGAGTTGTTTAGATTTTGAGCTTACTCACCTTGGTGCGTTAGGTGAGTGTCATCACACTTGGATTTTGAGTTATGATAATTATCTTGATTTTCTGATGTGTAAATATAATTCTGTCGATTCCATCATCTCCGGAAGCCATAATTTGGTCAAGGAGAACTGAAAGAACTGAAGTTGGAGTTAAAACGGAGATTTTGAACCCAAAGTTGCATTTTTAGTTGAATTTGGATCATAGTTTGACTTTGTTCAACATTCGGAGTTTGAATCTCAAAGTGGAATTCTGACAGTTCCAGTGATTTCGAATGGTGAAACCAATGCCAAAATTGGTCTCGTCATAATTTTTAGAGTTCCCGAGGGCATTTTGGGTATTTTGAGTTTTAATTAGTTTATTTGAGTTTTATCAGGTTTCGGGCCAATGAGACCTCAAATTCAAATTCCAATGGTTCCAATGAGTCTGAAACATAAATTCAGGTAGTGTTGCATATCTAGTTTATATTCACGGGTTCCGAATGAATTCTGAGGTTCCATTTTGTGATTTTATGTTGTCTTGCAATTGTTGATATCTGGTCTCATACTTGTACCCCATGTTCGCGACATTGGCCTCCACATTCGCAGAGGTTTATGTTTTGTGACCTCTACGTATGCGGAGATGTGGCTAGTCTGACCTTCACATTGGTAGATACTTCTTCGCGTTCGTGGAGTACTAAATAGCTTGAAATAGTATTTTAATTTAAAATGTCGGGTTTCATCATTTTTTTATTTTTGACACTTCTAAGCTCGATTTTGGGAAGATTTTCAAGGAATTTCAAGACAAAACTTTTGGATAACGTATTTCTAACTTATATCTTCAATTTTAATTGATTAATTCATTATTTTAACATCAAAATTTGAGTTTTGAATTGAGAAATTTGGAATTTTCTTGGACAATGATTTTTGACAGAAAAATGATGATTAGCTCATTTTAAGTCCTTTTTCAAAACGATTTTATTATTAGATTTCTTGATACTTGGAAAATATTTTTATGTAAAAATTTTCAGATTTCAAGATTTTTTTTATATGAAAATTTTAGACTATTTTGTGTTTTTCAACCGAATTGCTTGATTTTAGTGTCATTAGTTACATAATGTAATTGTGATTCTATATTTGATTGGATTGTGGTTATTTGGATATCGTAGAAGGGGAAAGGCTTGTATTTAGTTGATTGAGACTTCGATTAAGACAAATGGACTTCTAACCTATTGTTAAGTATGATTGAACTTTGTATTATCCTATGTGAGTGAGTTCGGGTGAATTGTGGTTTGAAATGTGATAGAATTATACTATTATAGGCTTTGACCATAGGGTTTCAAGTTGGGTAATTGCAAATGTTGTGAATCCTTGACTTGTAAAATAATTCTGAGATTGTGAATACTTGTTAATTTGTGGATTATTTGGTATTGATATTGAGATTGTACTGATATTGGGACTATTTGATAATGAAATTGAGTACTTGATTATGAGCAAATGAACTATGTCGGCTTCTTGTATATTCTTATACTTATGAAAGTGAATATTGTGTTATGATGACATGTATTGCTTGATGTTTCATTGATGATGAAAAGTCGAAGGAAAATGGTTTCGACTAGAAAAAGAAAAGAAATAAAAGTCGAAGGAAAATGGTTCCAACTAGAAAAATAAAATAAAAAAATAAAAAGTCAAAGAAAAATGGTTCCAACTAAAGATGAAAGTAAATGTCGAAAAACAAATGCTTCCAACAGATACATAGTTCATGTGAGGCCCTATGGATTCTGTACTGATTATATCAGTGGATGTGTATCGTTGAACAGACATGCGTCATGATTGTTTGACATTGCACCGCATTGTTTACATTTCATAGCATTCATTTAATTTCATATAATTCCTTTCTTGAAGTTGTTATATGTACCATGTGTGATATGTTTAATGATTTTGGACCTTGTATATTGTTGAGATTGAACTATTGAAAGATTGTGATATATGTTGATAACTTGAGACTTGTACATTGTGAAGATTGGACTATAGGGATATTGTGTTCTGAGATTGCAACGGCTTATGTTACTGATAGACTATTGTATTATTTGACTCTTAAAATTGATTGTTTGTTGACACCCAATTTTGACCGACCTTAACCCGTTTTAGATTGTCATTTGGTTAAAATAGGTATTTTTAAAACTTTTTAAAACAAATGAGTTTATTTCAAATTTTATTCAATAATTACGTATTTTTAATACTTTTAACTTTCAAAATTCGTTCGTTATATGAAATGTTTTTATTATAAATTATTTTCATTATTATTATTATCATTACTATTATTTATTGTTATTATTTTACTTTATTGTAATTATTCTTAATGATAATAGTAGTCGTAGTAATATTTATTTACTTATTGTTACGTCGATATCGTATTTTAAATACATTATGTATATATTTTTAATATTGTTTCATCAATTTTTAATCTAAAATTATAATTTTAATTCGTTTAATATTTCTCGTAATAATTTTAGCACATATTGCATTTTTTTTTTACGTAAAGATCTTCATTTAAAATATTGGTAAGGATTATCGGATTTATGGTAAAGTTTTGACCAAACTTTTCTTGCCATAATTCTCCTAAATCTGATTATTTAATTTATTTGTGGTAATTTTTAAAAGAATTAAATTAAATATTTTGTTAATCAAGTTGATTGATTCTCTCTATTCATGGTAAGTGTAAAATTGATTTTTTCAATATTTTCTTGCCTTTAGGGGTGTCCCAACTCTCCTATATAAAGTGGGTTGTTTGATCATTATTCATTCATTAGAAAATTCTAGAAAGGTCTGCACAGAAATATTTTATGTTCTTCCTCTCTTAAATAATATTTTGTTAGAAAAAGATTAATTTTGTTCTACCGATGGTTCAAGAATCAAGTGTTCTTTTAAATCATTATTGGATCAGTTTATAAGGTCTCACCCTCTTTCTTTATTCATATATTTTGAATTCGTTGTTTATGTGAATTATTATTATTATTTTTATTTATATTGATACTATTAGTTTTCTTAAGTATTGCAGATCCTTTTTCTTATATATAGGGGAAGAGTCGCTTAGGGGGAAGGGGAATATGGATTTGGAGAAGGAAGACGATTCTGAAGTTCTTTTTTTTTCTCTTATTTTTTCTTCATGTCGCATTTTATTTTTCGCAAGATATTGTAATAAAATAATAGTGAAACTTGGGGATTAGTTAAAGGAGGAGGGGGATTAATGTGCTACTTGTCCTTATTTATTTATTTTTCTCTTTTTATGTTGATGTGTTGTAGAAAGCATGCTCATAGGGGTTAACACTTTAATCTTGTTTGAATCACTTATTTTAAATTTTTTAGGATTGCTCACTTTAAAAAAAATGGAACGAAGTCAAATTTTGTTAGCATCAATGATATATTCGTTTTTCAAAAAAAATCTTTTAGGATTCGTATTAAAATTATCTTAAACTTTAAGATCTATTCAACAAATTTTTTTTAACACATTAGTTAAAATTTTATTTGGACAAGTTATTTTTTAAGATCCTTTTTAGCATGTTTGAAACGTTTTCAGAAAATCTTTGTTTTATGGATTATAATACTTACAAGTCTTAAACACAATATAAATAAATAAATTTCATTACTGAAAATTGAGTTCAAAATTAAAATATATATAGTTTTCTCACCTAAGTATTTTTAGTGTGTCATTATATTCATTATGTTTAAATATCTTTAAGTATTTTGAAATTAGGGAACTTTACATCTTAAAATATTATTTTAATCTTTAGCCTTGATAAAGTTTTTTTAAGATTTCTCCTTTAAAACTAATAAACTTATTTTATGGTACACTTAATATTTTTTTCTTAAAATCATTTGTACTCTAATTTTCATGTTCGAGAGGCTTGTTTGAGACTTTTATGTGCTAACTGATAGTCCTTCTTGTTTTGTGTGATGTGAGTAATTAGGAAACGTAATTTCATTTAAGTCTAGAATTCACCAAATTAGAAAAGGTATAATGCCTCTTGGACATTAGGAGGGACGTTGGGCATTTTAGGAAATGATAGTATTTTTTTATTTTTTTTAGTACACTTTTAGGTTAATAAAATAAATCAAACTTAGAAGGGGTAGGGGTAAATAAGACCCTCGGAAAGAATGGCCTACACTCGAGCTTTAAAGGGATGAAACTTTGATTTTCGTCCCTCGACTTAACAAGTCAAGTGAAAAAAAATAACAAAAAATTAATTTTGTCTTCCAAATTAAAAGTCGAGTAAACTGATCCGAGTGGTACAAAATCATTTAATTCTTTATTTTCTCCCTTACTATGTTTCTTTAAATTCTTGGGGTAGTTTAGTTATTATTATTTATTTTTCTACTTGTTTACTCTATTTCATTTTATCACTTAGGCAATTTTAGGATAAATATTTTAATAAAGAGACCTTTGCTTGCTTTGACTCCCCCACATAGAAATGAGATACGATCGAGACCCGCACTTGCGGACCTCGAGGGGTGCCTAACAGCTTCCTCTTAAGGTAACCTGAACCCTTACCCAAATCTCTGGTAGCTCAGACCCTTAGACTTAGCCTTAGAATTAGGCCTAGAATGGTGTCCTAATGTACCTCAAATATTAGGTGGTGACTCTCCTATATTTAATCCCAAAAGAGTCCTTGCCACGATATCGTCCAAGTTTCCTTTTTCGCGAGGAAAAAATGGGGCGCGACAGAATGGCGACTCTGCTGGGGACTCTAGGTTCTAACCATTACGTGTTTCTATTTCTATGTGGGTCTTAATATTCCTTCCTTTTAATGCTCTCTTTAATTGATTTACTTGTTTTATTTATTATTATTTCCTTTCTTACTAACTTCTTTCCTTTTTCCTCCCATATCCCCTCTAACATCCCCTCCTTTCCCTTTCCCCTCTAACATCCCTTTCCCCTTTCTCCTTCGTTCCCCTTTCCTTTATTTGTTTATATTATTGCTCTGAATCCCAAAATCCCTATCTCGTAACTGTTTATTACTGTCTGTGCTAATTGTTACTGCTTTCATAAACTGTCATTTTGTTCATATATTTTCCCACTTGGGATCTTTCTTTTTTTTCTTTTTTAAGGTGATGTTGTGCATTTGCACATCTTCCTCCTACTTTCAAAATTCAAATTTTAGAGAGCAAGCGCTTGCGTGGTGAATGGCGGATGGTCTTACCACGGTTGGACCACGTGCTTCTCACATAGAACCACCTTCAGTCCATATCTAACCCACTCCTAGAAATCTAGGATAGAGCTATCCACCCCAGAAATTAAGTCATGCATGCATAAACCTTAGGTGGTCTGACCCATGGGGATTAAGCCACGATAATAATAGCCACCGTGTTCAAGTCTAAAGGGTCCAATCACCCTTTAGACAAAATTACATATTATGTGTCAATGTGATCACGATAAATTAATCCAAGCCATATTATATTAATCAGAGTTTAGAAAATTTGTTTGTTAACTTTGTTTTGCAGGTTTATGAGGCTCAATTAATGATCTTGGAGAAATTCAAAATTAGAAATTATCCCAAGCTCTTATAATTTGCATTTATGTCATTCAAAATTATAATAGTTGTAATCATTATCAATAAAATAAGTTTTGAAATTATTTCTTACTTATTTTATTACTTGGCTAACTCTAAATTCTAAATAATATCAATATGGTTTGAATTGATTATTGTGATCACTTATTTGTCGTCTTACGCCTACCTTGGGCTCAATGAGGTCCTGTGCATTTAGGACGCTTATTTATTTATTTAATTTGATTGTAAATGTTTCATTTTACTCATTCTTAATTTAGCGTCTTGCCTTTCATCAAGTTTGTTATCAATTATTTTTATTTAAATAAATAAAAGTGTCATAGTCATTCATTTTATATTCACTTAGATTAGCATTAATAATTTTTTCGTACTTAATTGTATAGTCCTTATTGATGTTTATTTACTTATGTCGTATGTTAACTTTTGTATGTGTTTTATTTCTTTTTTATTAAAGGTTGTCTAATATTTGATCGTTGGCTTGATTGAGGATCTGCAATATGTCAAACTTGCTCAATATCTGCAAAAATATCAAGCATCCCTCTTCTCATCCAATCCAAATTACCTTGTGGACTCTCTCCCCTCATTTTATTCTTTCTCGCACTCTTCCTCGATCAATACTTCCAACAGACATTCATTTTGATGAAACAAAAAAATCCGACTTGAATGCATTACAACAAAGGATTCTTGATTTGGAAAAAAGGGTGAATGAGAAATTATGCCCAAAAAGTGTCCACGACTTGAGGTACGAGAAGTTATGCCTGCATTCAAGAGTTGAATTACCATTAGGATTCAAAATTCAATATGTTTGATGGACACGGAGATTCAATTGCACATCTCAAGGATTATTATAGCAGATTAGTGAGCATTAAAAATAATGAAGCTCTTCTAATGAGATTATTTATTCAGAGTTTGTCTAGAATAGCTTTCGCTTGGTATGTTAAACAATATTTTGACAAGTGATTTGGGTGGGAAGATATGGCCCGAGAAGTTGTAGAGCAATACAAATTCAACATAAGAAATGATCCTACAATGCTAGATTTGTTTGAGGTAAAGAGAATGCCTCTTGAAGTTTTTGAAGAATATGTCACACGATGGAGATTAGAAACTTCTAGAATACATCATCTACCGTATGAAGAGGAGTTAGTCCAAACTTTTATCAGATCACTTGATGGCATATATTATAAGACTGTTTTTCACAAGCATTTAAACTTTTGACAGTCTGATTCGAATTGGAAAAGAATTAGAATATGGAATACGGACAGGAAGAATTTATGATGAACAAATTTCCGTTCAAGCATTAAATGATAGGAATGAGGATACTTTCACCTCCATGCATCATAAACATTGCAACTAAGATACTGAACAAGTTCATGCCATTTTTTGTGTACGTCCCAAGCCTCTCAATTCACAAGCTTCTCTGGCACAGTCTGACTCTTATAAAGGTTTCTCACAAGTTTATCGAGCACATTCTGAGGCAAGAAAGCCTCGTATCTTCACTCTCTAATGTGAGACCTTAACTAGTACTTTTCAAAGATTATGGGCTCAAGGACTTTTGAAACCAAGAATAGGATGGATCCCTTCACACCCTTCTTCATCTTTTGACCCCTTTAAGAATTGCATGTATCACTCAAATATTCAAGGTCATGATACTGAAGAGTGTCAAGCACTAAAGAATAAGATTCAAAATTTTATTGAAAAGGGAAAAGTGATAGTGCGACAAGGGCCACTAAACAACAATTGCGACTCAACTATGATGAATGTTGTTATTGTTCAAGGCAATCTTACAAGGCATTTTTCAAAGAAGATCAAATCATGTCAAAGAATTTGATGAAGAAATGCTTCTTACTCCCTATCTACCTTATCTTGCATTTCGTTCCTTTCTCTTGTATCCCTGAACTACGTTAGACAGATTTCCTTTTGGATACGTAGGCAGCCCCATTTTGGGTCCAGTCTCTATCAATAAAAATTTTCTTTTCCCCTTATAGCCAATTCGATCAAATCCTTTGAATCAAATCTAGAGTTTATTGATCCAACTTGTAGACACAATTAACCTGCAGATTCAAAATCAAGCATTAATGTTCGAATACTAAACAATCACTTCCTTTTTAGCTGACAAGTTTATTTGAGTAAAGCAGGAATATAAAGATCTCACAAGTCAAACTGGGGCAAAATTTTTGAGGTCTCTAAAAAATTCATGAGTATACAGCATCCTTAACACAGAAGAAGGGAAAATACTCTAAACTGGGGCAGAAAGTTTTGAGAAATTGCCAAAAATTTCATCACAATAGAGTGCACTTTCAAGCTTCATCAGATACAAAATAACAAAGGTATGACCTAATATCGCCTTTCAAAGTTCACGTTTTTCTTTTAATACAGGAACAAATAAAATTTGGGCCTACTGTTAGATCTGACTAAAAGAGCTTCTATTTGGATCAAGTTATTATTTAAGCCTCTACAAATCAAGTAACTACTTTAACTATTCAAATTCTGCTATCATTTGGGGATTACTATCAATCATGTTATTACATTTAGGTTCGTCCGCCTTACAACAGGACATTCAGGTGTGTTCGCTTTATAATAGGACATTCAAGTTTGTCCGCCTTATAATAGAAAATTTAGGTTCGTCCGCCTTACAACAGGACATTCAAGTGTTTCCGCCTTACAATAGGATATTTAGGCTCGTTCGCCTTACAATAGAATATTTAGGATCGTTCACCTTACAATAGAACATTCAGGCTCGTCCACCTTATAATGGGACATTCAGGCCCCCCATCTTATATAAGACATTTAGGCTTATCCGCCATATAATAAAGATATTTAAGCTATTAATTTGTTTATTAACATTTATTTCCACATTGTCATATTTCTGTATGCCAACAAATCTATTCAAGGTTTAGCTTTTCTTTGAAAGTTAGTTGAGCCAGTGCAATAAGAGCCAAGTGTTTGTCGGCATCATTTTTCTCAATACAGATACGATTTCTTGTCTACTCTTGTCATTTCTTTTCTAGCATTCATCGCATCGATTCACACTTGTTATAGTTATGAACTAACCATTTCATTTAGTTATATTAGAAATTGCAGGTAATGTTTTATTCTTACATTATCGTTTCTTGCGCCCTGTCTTGACACATCGCTTATATTAACTTGCCCCTTAATCTTTCCCATTCTAGCTACCATCGTTCCTACTTCGGTCCTGCACCGTTAATTTTATTTTTAGGAATTTCATTCGATCTTAAATCTAGAACTACACACGATATGATCCTCGTATAACCAGAGATATGTAGGCGACTTGAAAACCGAAGTCTCAGTCGTAATATTCCTACAATCCCTTTTGTTCTATTTGGTCCCTCCGATAGTATTTCATTGGTCGGACAAAATCGGCTACTCCGTCAACTTTCTTTGCTCGACAATTCATACTTCATTCCCGAGCAAAGAAGGGGCAGCTATTGACATCCAATTTTGACCGACCTAAACCCATTTTAGATTGTCATTTCATTAAAATAGGTATTTTGAAAACTTTTTAAAACAAATGAGTTTATTTCAAATTGTATCCAATAATTACGTATTTTTAATACTTTTAACTTTCGAAATTCATTTGTTATATGAAATTTTTTTATAATAAATTATTTTCATTATTATTATTATCATTACTATTATTTATTATTATTATTATTATTATTTTACTTTATTATAATTATACTTAATGACAATAGTAGTCGTAGTAATATTTATTTACTTATTATTATTATTATGTTGATACCATATTTTAAATACATTATGTATATATTTTTAATATTGTTTCATCAATTTTTAATCTAAAATTATAATTTTAATTCGTTTAATATTTCTCATAATAATTTAGCACATATAACATATTTTCTTTACGTAAAGATCTTCATTTAAAATACTGGTAAGGATTATCGGATTTATGGTAAAGTTTTGACCAAAATTTTCTTGCCATAATTCTCATAAATCTGATTATTTAATTTATTTGTGGTGATGTTTAAAAGAATCAAATCAAATATTTTGTTAATCAAGTTGATTTTGCTAGCCATGGGTTGAATTTAAGTGGCTGGATTCAAAACGGGTCGTTTGGTGAGATTGTGAAGCTGGTTGGACAGTGTACTTTGAAAGCTCATAACTTTTGGTATAGTATGAACTTTGTGGGATGCTATATATCAAATTGAATATCTTTGAGTTATCTTCGTAACGCAACTGGTTTCACTCAATTTGGAGTTTGTATGAGAAAGTTATGTTCAAAATAGTGAGACTGCTCATAATTGGAAGGACGCTGGAAACAAGGTTCTGGAAATGGGCTAAGGGTTGGACCACGGACTGTGTGAAGGTCCAGGGTTCGTGGGGGTGCTCTTGGGGTGGTCCAGTGAGCTCCTGGAGGTCAGGTTCCAGTCCATGGACCAAGTCAAGTCCCATGGACCACCCCACGGTCCGTGAGACCCTTCATGGGTCGTGAGAGGTCCCGTGGAGTGGGGCAGAAAGTTGGAAAGGTTTCGGGGCTGGACTCCGGACCAAGTGATGCTCCACAGACCAGTACATGGTCCGCGTGCAGCTACACGGTCCGTAAGACCCCTTGTGAAGTGATCCAGAAAGTCCCCCGAGAGTTCAAGCCGAAGACGAGATCAAGTGTTGCCTCACGGTCAAGTACACGAACCGTGTACCATTGGACGGCCACTGTAGCCTTCCATGTGACACTGTTTCAGTTAATTAGTCCATTTCATTAATGGTTAATTCATAATTTAATTAGATCCTATGCCCCTTTTAG
>JBCEWC010013203.1:0-15248 GCA_038996855.1 Solanum aculeatissimum
TAATCATCAGCAAGATAATTTAGGATAATAAAATTAACCAAGTTAGAATTATTAACTTAGAAAAACATTAAGTATAAAAAAAGAGGAGGAAGAGAACATGGAGAAGGAGAAAAAGAAAGTGTAAATGGAAAATGAATTTTTGTTACTGTAATTCCATGAGGAATATAGCCTTTTTATAGGTAAATGAAGAAGTCCTTCAAGTGACAAGTGTCATGGACACTTGGCTTCATGCATGAAGCCACTAATGACAAGTGGTAATTCTTGTCAAGTGCCAAATAATTTATGGCAAAATATTGCTAAAAAATTATTAAAAAATCTTTTCAATAATAATTTCTTTTGAAATAAATAATATATAACATGAATATCAGATTGGGACCAATGAGGGACGTATTGGTCCATGCATCTATCAAAACTATTTTTCATCGGCATAATATCACTTGTCAAAATATTTTACCCTCGACATAATTTTACTTGTGGGAATCATTTTTCATTGGCATAACAACGATTCAGTTCTTATCATAGTGTTGCAGAACCAAGCAAAAAAGCAAATTCACATGAATGATGAGAAGATTGTTAGGCAACCAAAGATCTATTACTAATTGTTCAGATTAAAATAATTAAGTAGCATGTGGAACCTAGCAAAGCAAATCTCGAATGATCATGAGTTAGAAGACAAATGAGAAATATACCACAAGAACATAATAATTTAACGTGGTTCAATCAACTGACCAACATTCGTAAGAGGAGATGATCAAGAATCAACTATACATAAGAGAGTATACAATATGAGAGAAATAACTTCATCAATTCACTCAAAATAAAAAGAGGTTCACACAAATGCTAACATAATATTTGTGTCTCACTTTTTCTCTCCCTACACAAACTCTCATAGCCCCTTGGACTACATTGTGAATGCTATCAAGTTGGAAGGAATAAACCTCTATTTATAGAGTCTTAAATCTTTTCTTGCAAGAAAAGAGACTAATGAAATATAGAGACTTCATGTTTTTCTTTTAGGAAAAGAAAAATTGAATATGGTAAGAAACTCAAACAAACACCCAATAAATTTCCCCCTTGGTCTAAACTTTTAACAAAATAAATTTGCTCCACCTTCTTTGCATAATCTTTAATAGGTTGCATCTCTTTTGTAAAATCTTCTCCATCAAATCTATGTCTTGACAAAAGGAACCTCTTTAAAAATATTCTCAAATAAAAGTCTTCATTATTGTCAAATAGGTTGTGGCTAGAACCGAACCCGTCAAAATGAACACTTATTTTTAGCCTTCCTTTATATCAATTGTTAGGGCCAACAAGCACGAACAACAATCTTAAGCTTTGAAACCATTAAGTTGGGAAATCAAGGCTTTAATACTACTTGTTAGGATCGAAATAATTAGGTGGCATGGGAAAGCTACTAGAAAAGCAAACCTTGAATAATCATGAGTAAGAAGACAAACAAAAAATATTTCAAATGAGAGACTTTGGTCAACTAACCTACATCCATAAGAAGAGATAAACAATCTATTATATATAAGAGAGAGTACAATATCAAGAGATAATCTCACCAATTCACTTAGAATGAAAAGAGGTTCACAAAAGTGTTAACAGAATACTTTTGTCTCACCATTTTTCTTTCTACACAAAACTCCCAAAGCTCCTTAGACTACATTGTGAATGCTACCGAGTTAAAAGGAATGAACTTCTATTTATAGAATCATAATCATTTTCCTATAAGAAAAAGGACTAGCCAAATACGAAGACTTTGTGTTTTTCTTTAAGGAAAAGGAAAACACAATATGATACTTCCTCCATCCTATTTTATGTGGCACTTTTTCATCTTTAATCCATCCAAAAAGAATGTCACCTTTCTATAATTATAAATAATTTAACTTTAAAATTTTGTTTAGAATGAATTTCAGCCACACAAACATCTAAATATTATTTTACACCAACAATTTAAAAATTATTTCTTTTCTTAAATATTATGTCAAGTATAGTGATGCCACATAAAATGGAATGAAAAAAATAAAAAACTCCAAGCAAATACCCATAAAAAATAACGTATTTCATATCATTACACAATTCACAATCACACAACATGGCACATCATCAATAATGAGTCAATATAGTTATCCAAATTAGTTTGGGACCTACAAAGTTAATATGTCGACGAACTTCTTTTGACCTCTTAGTTTCATCATTAGAATTCAATCAATAGATAATAGTAGACAGGAATTGTAATACACGTCACCAATTCCTGTTACTTCCAAACACATCATGAAGCCTATAAGGTTCAATACCTTTTACGAAGGGTTAAAGAAGTCTACCTTCCTCGGCAAACAATCAATCAATTCGATACTTAGGCTTTTCCTTTTCAATGAGTCTTCAAATCAACACAATATAATCAAATAAGAGATCATAATAATAAAAACCAGAGAATAACAACACCATATCAGTGATTTTAAAAATTGGGTCCCAAATGACCCAAAAATTCATTTTCGAGGGCGGTCAATTATGAAAATATTTATAAAAAATCGTAACTTAAAGTATTTGAAATTCAACTGTGAAAAGTAATTCAAAAAAGGGTTAAAAATAAGCTCACAGTCTCAATATTTTGTTAAAATTCATATTCTTGAGAAAAACTCTGATCCCAAGCTTTGAATTTGAAAACAAGAATGTGATGTTACAATCATGAAATCAACAAAGGAAAATGAAAGCTTAGGGTGACAAATACTTCCCTAAATGTTTAAAATCCAAAATCCCCTTTGAATTTGTCTCTTAAGAGTTCTCAAAGCTCAAAGATAAT
This sequence comes from Solanum aculeatissimum, assembly GCA_038996855.1. Classification (NCBI taxonomy): domain Eukaryota; kingdom Viridiplantae; phylum Streptophyta; class Magnoliopsida; order Solanales; family Solanaceae; genus Solanum; species Solanum aculeatissimum. Next base: position 2,807 of record JBCEWC010013203.1, read on the forward strand.
GAAACGGGAATACAATCCCGATTTTGGAAAAGTCTACTGCCTAGGTCACATTTACCCATCGTGATCGTAGACCCCCTTTTATGCGGTCACGAAGAGGAACACGGTCAACTCATTAAACTTGACCAACATAATCCCAGTAGGGGCCTACGTGATCGTGATTCACGATAAGCTAACACTTCGCAATCGTATAACCCTCCTCACGATCATGATGTATAAGAACTAATACCTATGTGATCGTGAGAGGAGGTCTCGCAGTTGCAATAATCAAATCAACATGCAGGCGAGCACAACAACTCCACGATTCACCAAGACTTAACATTCATTGAATGGATCCTTAAGTTTTATTCGGAATCGCGTACATACAAACCAAATGTACTACTTAACTAACTTGATGTTTTGAACTCAATGGAACCATCTAAATATAGATTCAAGCTCTCCTTTATTCAAAACTCTCTTTAAGTCATAATAAACTAACTTTCGCTCAAAAGTACCAAACTACCCTCGAAACCTCTGAAAGTTCAATCAACACCTCCTCTAGACCTAAAATTATCCTCAGAATCTAATGAAGTCGGTTGAATCCAATACAAGAGTTAGAACTTTGAATGTTTATCAGTGAACTCTTGGTCTAATTTCACTTAAACTTCTAATTCAAGGGCTCAATTACATGAAAAGACTCCAAAACTGAAAACGATCACTCTACTAGACCAAACTTCGCATTTTGAACTAATGGGAACAGATAAAATTTCATTTCATGGCGCGCGATTTCAGTTGTTATAAAAAACCACTTTTAACAACTTAAAACCTGCAAAACTTAAAAAATCCTCCAAATCCCAACTTTTCAATCCATTCTAGTTTTTAACTTAAAAAATACTAATCAAAATGACTCGAGGTAACTAGTAAGATGGGTAAAATAGTAAGTTTTTTAAAAATTTCTAAAAATAACCTTCAAGATTATTACAAAAATATTTGGATCTCCATTTTTATGGCAGCCATCATTCCTTTTTGAATGTCAACTTGAGTTTTCCTTCAGGGGAAAACCTCCAGTTCTCCTTACTATCTTTTGAAAATGTCTGGTAATGTGAGTCATCTCATCTTTGTCTTTATGTAAACCATCTTTAGCATCCTTGAGAACCAAATTTCTCTCTTTCTTTGATTTGTGCCTCTCTTGATCCTGTTGTTTTCAAGCTCGTAGATCTTTAGGTTCCCTATTATCTCATGGTCAGAGTTCGAAGATCTTTAGCTTTTGTGATGGTATTAACTTTGTTTTTCCATGATGATGGTTGAACACTTAGAATCTTACGAACAAGTTTATTGGTCTTTAAAACTTTTCCAAGACAATGAACCTCATTTGTGATGAAGGTGAAATTGGTATGCATACATTAAATGGATTCTCCTTCCTTCCTTCATCTTAAACAATATTGAGTGATAAGCATGTCGATCTTAGACCGCTTAACTTGAATGATCACTTCATAATTTGTTTTGAAGGCATCCTAGAATTCCTTTGCTATTTCTCATGCATAGATTCTATTGTACTCATCAGGTCCAATACTAGACACTAACAACTTTGTGGTTTTGAAGTTATTGCCAATCTGTTTCCTCAGCATTAGAATTTTTTTTTATATCTTGGGAACATATTTATATGTTCTCCTTCAGCTACTATCTTCACAAAAATGTGGAGACCATCATAGATGATATCTTACAGCTCAGAGTCTTCAGACATGATAAAATCGTACATCTTTGTCTTCCACCACCAATAGTATTGTTGAATCTACGTGGTCTTGCAGTAAATTGTCCTTGAAGATTTGCTTGAGCAGCCATGTGAGCAGAATCCTTCCTAGGTGTTAATCTTTTAGGAAGTACAAGCTCTAATATCAATTGTTAGCTTGTATGAGTCTATCACAAGCCAAGAGATCAAGTTCGTGACTCAAAACAATTAAGAACAATAAAGAGCAACAAAACAATCTACAAAACTGAAATAAAGAACATATGATTTTTATGTGGAAATTTTCTTGCTCATGGAAAGTAAAAACCATGACCTACCACGTAGGCTTTCACCAACACATCCACTAAAATCAAGCTGCAATTTAGATTACAACTATCATGACTCGACATTATAGGTCACGATGGCACCTACCATAATCCATTGATAGGTAAGTCAAACCAGAACTGCTAGTAGTGGGTGTGAGGCAGAAAATAACCCAAAAGGAAATCAACTGACAATACAACCAGAATTGATACTATATACATACAAAAAAACCACAAGACATCCCTCCCAAAACCTGAAAGTCACTTGTATAGACTACTATAGACAAGATACACATTAACTAAGTCACAAGATATATATAGATATATATACATACATACACACACATACATACATAAGACCAAAACAATATACAACGCTAGTCTCTGAAAGTAAAAGATGGTCACTAACACAGATGGAGACCGGAAGGATCCAAGAACACTCGATGCTCACCAAAAGTCTCCAAAAATGATAGCAACAACAGGGGGGAATCAACGTTGTTGGCTCGTGCTCGGTTCTGCATCATGAAGTAGATGTAGAGTGTAGTATGAGTACCAGAAATAAGGTACCCAGTAGGCATTATAGGTCGACTGAGTAAGAACAGTAATAAAGCAGGGATAAGCTAGAATATAACTCCATAAGTGGATAATCGATCACAAGAACCAGGTAATTATGCACATGAATATGGACATAACCAGAAACTGAGTGTGATGTATGCGGGTGTAAAGCCCTACTATCTATGCATGTATGCTACCCGAGCCCCTATAAGCCCAAAAGGTACACTTACGTACAATGATAAGGTGAAGAAAGGTATGCTGGAATAAGGTCTAACAGTGTTAAGGCTCAAATAATCTCATAACCCAAGGATACGTATGTAATCACACTTTTGATAGAACACCCTGATCTGACCTTAGACCTAGATTGTATAGCTCGACTTGGCCTTAGACCCAGGCTATATCTTGGCAGTAGACCTATGTTGTGGCCTAGCCTTGGACCCAAGCTATAGTCCTGACATAGCCTTAAGTCGTGGATATGTTCAAACGTGGCTATATGGTCTGACATGGCCCTCGGGCCATGGACTAGTCCAACTTGGCCTCAAATGACATAAGTCTCAAATGATATAGCCTCAAATGATATGGCCTCAAACAATATAGTCTCAAACCAGGGATATACAAACTATAGTTGATCCTCGTCTATCAATCTCGTACTGGGAGGATAAGTAACAAATCACAAGAAATGCTCAGGCCTTAGACCGTAAGGATATTACTCTGAGCTCCTAAGTGGCTTGTCAGTTACCTCTAAATCTAAGCAAAATCCAATATATCGCGGGAATATTCCAAAACACCAAGCCGATTGGGCGAATAACCAGGTCCCTGCCTCGTTACGGCCTATCCAAGGGTCAACTCTACCAGACTCAAGTATGCCTTTCAGTCTACAAGGATCTACGCCCCTCAATTCACATCGAATGAATACATAGCAGTCTATTAGCTCTAAAAAATGCAAGTCCAGGGCATCACTACTCTAAGCTAGACTAAGGCCCAACAATCATCAGATAACCAGAGATACAATAGATAATCAATGTACCAATCACAAGTAATCTCAACATTCCGAATAGATACCCTATCACTCTCATATATCAGCTAATACAATAAATTCAGCATGTACGACATTAGGCTAGTTCCCCTACCCAATATTCATGTTATCCACACAAGATTCAAATATTCTAACTCAGTCTAGAAGAAGGAAAATTATTGCCTACTAAATGCCAATCACGTGCTCTCCAATTCACTTCCTAGGTGTCTTTCCCTTTTGAGCAGTCTCAAATCACTTCCAAGCTATCAAAAATAGGTTCACAACGTTAATACGATCGTTTCGGTACCAAAATCACAAGAAACGAAAGTAGATCAATCCTGGGGCTACAAAGTGGAAAGAATGACACGCACGTCTGGAATCTCGAAACATACCCCTTATAGCTACACGAGCTCGTACTTCAGATTTGGGCTCAATCCTCATTCCAAAACAATACCAAACAATCAAATATGAGACGCCATTTCTTTTAAAAAAAACAATAGAATATAATAGAATAGCAGTTCCACAACTATTTTTACCTTGAACACAGCTCAACCGAAAGATTCTGAAAATATCACAGCATGCGCCTCAAAAAATACACAAAATAGACCCTAAATTCTCTGAAATCCCATCCAAAATGATTGAGTAATCAATTTTTGAAGTTTCTGATAATGAATCCAATTCACAACAGTAAAAATAACTGAAAATCACCTTGAACGATATGCCAAAAATAATTTTTGACACTTCCATGATATTCTCCTCAAAATTCCACGCAGTCTAGCCTATTGAATCGAACAATTCAGCCTCAAAATGAAGAAATTATCGCATACGAAAGTTTTTGCAATGTTGCTAGTCGTTTATGGAAAAATCATGTATTTATTGCCCCAACTTTACTCTTTGTGATCGTGGTGAACAGTACCTCGCTATCATGGAGTACAAGGTGATTAGCCTCCACGAACGTGAAAAGTTAACTACCCAACCTCCGTGAACGTGGCCTATGGGCCCACGATCAGAGAGAACTGGTATGACTGACCTCTGTGAACACAACCAAGGCCCCGCGATTGCGGAGCACTATTTTGGATGCACCAAATATCCACTAAAAGCTTATTACACCAAATTCCCAAAATCCTCGACGGGGTGTTTAGAACTCGTTCGGAATCCCGTACATGCAAATGAACTATGCAACCCTACCAAATTCAACATTATGGATCGAATGACACAATTGAAATTTCCATATGATGTCTTTATGAATAAATGTGGATCTCACTTTCCAAGTCCATATTTCATCAAAATCTACTGAGGGGCTTGAAATGATTTGAGAAGCCTTGGAAACCTAACGAAAGGTCACTTTATACTAAACTCAGTGTTTTGGAGCTAACCGCACTGTCAAAATTTCTATTCGGATGCATTTCTCAAAGATGTTGACCAAAGTCAACTATTGGCTAGTTTTAAAGGTTAAAATGCAAAACTCAGTACAATCTCACACTGAAGGCCTTGGTATTTGAGTCGACCATGCTTTTAGCCAAATTTGGTCATTTTGGAGTTGAAGAAACTGTCAAAATTCCATTCTAAGGTTGTTTACCCACATTTTACTTCAAAAAACACTTTTCAAGCTATAACATGCTTTCCAACACAGAGATTGCACATCTTCCAATTGAATGATCAGGCAATTGAACTATCAGTGCCAACAAGTTATAAATGACCTGGGATCGCTATAGGAATACTCTAACCGATGAAAAATGAACAAAATTACATAAATGACTTGGAGGGTCATTACAACAACCCTATGCAATTTAGAAATTTTAAGCACTTAATCCCTTACCCTTGTAGTGATTGGATAAAGGTCTTTAGTGTTAGTGGTGATTGTTGACATGTGCCAATTAATAATATTCCATATTCAGTTGGAGTATAGAAGTTAGTTCGGATAGTTGGCATGTGAGTCACACATCATAGTTAGTTGAGTCACTGTAGCCCAGTTAGTTATAACTAACTATGGGATTCTGATTCTGGTTTCATAGTTCTATAAATAGGAGATTAAGTTTGTTGTGAAGGCATCAAATTAGAAAAGATCAATATAGTTTTCTCTCTTTTCTCTCAATTTTTCTATTTCTCAAGGGCATAGTTGTTCGAGAGCACTTCACTTTTTAGGCTTAGCTTGATTTATTTTCCCAAATTATTTGTATGTATAATTGGTATTAGAGCCAGGGATTCTCCAATATGTGGCAATAGGGGATCACAACACTCAAATGCAGGAGTTGCACAAGGAGATTGACAATCACAAAAACTCCATAGAAGGAGTAACCAACTCTATCACTAAGATTTGATAGTCTATGTATGCTAGTGTGGCTCAAGCCATGGAATAACTTCGAAGACTGTTATCAACATCTATGATCACTAATGGTGTTAGACCCCCTCCTATGGACTTAGGGGGGCAATAGGGGTACCTGATAAGATTTATAAGGGTGACAACAAACCTGAAAATTATCTGCAGCCAACTCATAATTACCAAATAGATTTTCTTAAGTTTGACTCAGGGATTGAAGAAATGGCTTTATAGATGTGAACAGTTTTGTGATGTAGACAAAACTCCGAACAACTCAAAGGTTAAGCTAGCATCTTGCAACTTGGAGGGCAAGGCACTCAAATGGCACCAGTCTTACATAAAACACAGGCTTTCAGGGAAATGGCCAAGCTGGGATGAGGATGTGGGAAGCCTCTATGCTAGATTTGGGGCTGAATTTTTTAATGATCAAATGGGCAACTTCGAGGACTTGACACAGGTAAACTCTATTCAAATTTCAAGAGTATGTTGATCTTTGTGTAAATTACTCACTAAAGTCGAATTATTAGAAGATTATGTGTTAGTTTCTTTTTTAGAGGGGTGAAACCTGAAATTGGCTTATCAGTAAAAATGCTCAAACCAAGGACACTAGCTAAGATAGCTTATCTATAATGCAAGAGCAGACATTAGTTGTACAAAAACAGGTGATTTCTGGGCCTCGTATACTTCCCAATCCCAAAAAATACCCTGATAAGCTTCTATGAATCCTTATTTTTCCTATGGACCCAACCAACTAACTAAACCTACCCCAACCACTTCTAAATTTCAAAAATCCACCTTGCCCAACAATCCCAAAACTCAACTTAAACATGTCAAGTTGTTATCACCTGTTGAAATGGAGGATAGAATAAGTAAGGTTTTGTGTTTCAACTGTGATGAAAAATACAATTATGGTCATGTTTGCAATAAGATTAGGCAACTATTTTACATGGAAGTAAAAGAAGGAGAAGGGGAACCAATAGAAATTGAAGAGGATGTGATGGTGGATCCTGCTAAATTTTTTACCATGATTAGTTAGGGACTAGAGATTGATAATGAAGGGGCCATTTTGACTCATGAATCTGTACGTGCTATGAATAGATCACACAATTTTAGAACCATGGCAATCACTATAATTGTGAAGGGTAAGACAGTGTATGTGTTGATTAACAGTGGCAGCACACACAACTTCTTTGACTTCAATACAACAAAGAAGCTTGGTTGTGTGATGATAGCTATTTCACCTTTTGGTGTGTCTGTTGTTGCTGGTATGAAAATTTAGGGTCACAATATGTGCATGAAATTGGTTAGGAAAATGCAAGGCATTTCATTTGACTGACATATTAATATTACCTATTGGAAGATACAACATGGTTCTGTAAATTTAGTGGCTAGTTAATAACATTACGGGATATTATATGGATCTTTAGGAGACTCCAAATAGAGTTCACTATTATGGGGCAAAAAATTTCCTTGAGGGGAATACAACGTGTTTCAATAAAGATGATACACCAGGACAACATGGACAAATTGCTAGCAAAGCTAGCAGAGCTTTGTATGATTTTAGTAGGGGTTAAAGATGGAAAACCTGAGGAAACTGGCAGTCTATTATTAATGGAAGCAAGTCTAAACAATGATGCGGAATGGGATAAGGATCTAGAGTGCATCCTAGAAGAATATGGTAACCTGTTTAAGGTTCCCAAAGGATACCACCTTCTAGACTCCATGATCACAAGATCATATTGTAGGGTGAATGATGGGATGCATGCGCCAACTACACTAAGGGACCAAGTCCCTTATCACAGAAATAAAGTAACAACAGTAAGAAAATGACACCAATATTTTACGTGGAAAAACTTCTTACTCAAGGGAGTAAAATTCACGACTTGTCTCATAGGATTTCAAAATAATTCCATTAGCTTCAAGGAGCAACAACAATTACAAGTTCTTGCAATCTAAATGACCAACTTCTTAATCCGTTTCCCCTTACAGAGATAGTAAAAACCCTCTTCAACTAAGCAACACTATGCTACCCACTAAACTAATCTACTCAGATCAGTTTAGACTTCAAGATCCCATCCTAGCTAACTCTAGCTATGGATTGAAAACTAGAGAGAAAAGATTCAAACTAAAGAACCAGGTTACTTTATAGATAAGGACCTCATTCACCTGAAAATAAGCAAAGAAATAAACTAAAAATAGCAGAACACTAAAAACTTGAGCACCATTGTTGTTCTTAAGTTATATTTCTTGAGAGTGATTTTTAGCCTTGTCGTTGTGTAAGCGATGATATGGAAAAGGTTAGGTTTTCCAATATATGTTGGGACATAACATAGGACAACCACCTATATTTGGACCACCTTTATTTGAAGCAATTCTATTGACCAATAGGCTTTCCATACTATAAGCCCTGAGCATACACAAAAAGTTTGTTGCTGGCAATATACTATTTCAGCTGTCACTTTCAATTACTCAATGCCAGTACCAATGCTAACTCTGGGATTAGGTTTCATCCCAGAGTTTGTCAAATCATCAAAATGTTGTATTAACATTTTCTCCCGTTTTGATGATGACAAACACTGTTGCTAAAAGGTGATGATCCAAATTCAACTTCACAACACTCCACAATATCCCCTACTTTCCCCTTTCAATCAGTTCACTACTACTCATACACTATCTCAATATATCTTTCCCTTTTGACATCATAAAAAAGGAAATCATCAAACCAAATTAATTATCAAGCATGGTAAGATAAACTCATAGCCAAAAAGCGGCAACAGAACACAATGAGAAATGCAGTTAAGAAAGAGCAAGAACATCCATTTCATTTGACAAAAGAAAGCATACAAACTACTAAAATTGAAAAACAATAAAGATCAACATAAAACTGCCACTTGAATGAGGTTAAAAAATTTGGGAAATAGAGAACACTTTAGGAAGAGGGGGGTTTGGGCTGAAGGTTCCGCAGAACAAGGGATAGGCAAGCATAAACCTCATCATGGCTTTTCAAGAGCTTATCCTTCAGCTCTTCTACCTTAGCAGTCAGCTGATCATTTTGAGCCCTAGTGCAAACATCTCTTTTGAACCTGGTCCCTCCTCAGAGACCTTGGCTAACTAAGCATTCAACTGAGTTTTAGCTGGTCCCTCCTCCAATTCATGTTGCAATAGCTTTAGCGTATCTAGTAGCTCAGAAACTTGTGATTTTTCTTTCTTCAGACCTCTCCCTTCAACACACTCACATTCAATTAGTGTGTGAAGTGGCATAGCCTGTTTGATAGTCCCTTTGATCCCTGTACTCAATTTAATCTCGCTGAAGACAAATATCCTACTTAAGTAACCATAAGCTATTCCATGCTTCCCATTGTTAGAGGTCATTATCTTCCTTATGTGTTCCAGCATGATTGCTGGAAGATTTATATCCTCTATTTTTCTCAAAGACTAGATAAGGAAAAGATCATGAGCAGTAGCTACTGAACTTTATTCACAAATTCAAAGTACAGCTAAAAAGTGCCCTTCATAAACTTCTTTGATACTCTAATTCTGTTGAGTTTTCCTAATTTGCCGATTCCCATAATAAAATAGGGGCATGAGAAGCCTTCATGGCTTCATGACAGAGTTGATACCTTTAACGAAAACTTTTGGAATAGTACCTAAAATTTGCTTATCAAGATGAATCCTTTAAGAATTGACAACTGTGTCTAAATGTCCGTCCTCATTCAGTCTCAAGTTGTAGTAGAACTCCCTGACTTCCTATCTCATGCAGCACTAGAACAGGCCATTCTAATAAATGAGATCAGCCTTGCATTTCGACTGCATCCACTAGATCACTCATACCTGGTCTATCTGCAAACTCATGTTCAAATACGTTACCACTCAATAATTTCTAAGTTTTGGGAATTTTCACTCTTTCCTCCTTGGAGAGTTCTTTCACGAGACCATGTCCCTCATTTGCTTCTTCCTCCCTAGTAAAATCAGGGTCACTAGTAACTAGTTCCATGTTCTTTCTTTCTCTCCTTTTGCTTTCCTTTTTTGAACCTCCTTCTTGTCCTGTGGATCTTTCCTCTGTCTAGAACTTTGTTTGGTTTTTGGTGAAGACTGTTGCCTAGAGAGAACATGTTTCCTTGATTTTCCTTTTGCCGCAACTACATCGTCTTCACTTTCCTCCTCTTCTAATGAGACATCAACATCAGTCTCAGAGATTTGATCTTCACTTACAATCCTCTTTCTCTTCTGTTTTCCATTGTTCAAGATTTGTTTGCCTGCATAGCATCACTTAGAAGTTTTCTTTGTGTTTCTTGTAGGCGAAGGACCAGGTCTTTCCTTTCCCACTGGAATCCACTCCTCCTTTCCTTTCACCGATGGAATTACCATCCTCTTCCTGATAGCCCACACCAAGGGTCTGTTGTCTTCATCATCCTCTTCATTATTTCCTTTAGGACTGGTCACTTTCTCAAAAATGGGGGCTTTTTCAAACATTGGCCGGGAATCCTTTATCTTCTCCTCAAGAACCTTCTCACCACTCTCGAAATCTAGTCCTTCTCCTGAGAATAGATCTGGATTCTCATCCCTCATTGTATTCAAACTTTGGATCACAAGTTCTTTCACTGGGCAGCCATTACATTCGAGAGTCCGGAACCAAAAGGTATAAATTTTTGAGAATTAAACGAAACGGCAAACGATAGAGATTGCGCCTTACCTGTTGGGCTCCTTTTTTTTTTTTTTTTTAATTCTGTGCATGTACAAATGTTTGCTGATTTGACAAAACATAAATTACATATGGACAAAAATAGTGATCAAAGAAAGTCCAAGCTGGTACATTTTTTATGAAGGTGAAAAGATAAAATTTTATTTTTAATATTTCATACTATTGTTTTGTCCAATATAAATTAAGAGAAGAAAATATTATTTTTAAAAATTATTTAATTAATCAAATATGAATTATCATTTTCAAAATTCAGGATAAAAATATATTTTTAACTAAAAATATAAAATGCAATTTATCATGTCAACGTTTGATATATTTCTTTATCATGCCAATATTTTAATATTTTTTTATCTGCCAACGTTTAATATATTTTCTTTAATAAAAAGGAGATTAGGAACTCGATGTTTAATAAGTACATGGTTGTGATGAGATACACTTTCGAGATTGTTATTTCTTATTCCACCAACTCAAAATTGTAATGTTAAAATGCATCTAAAATTGTAATAAAAAAATATTTTAATTTTTAAAAAGCAAAAAACAAAAATTGATAAATATTTTAAAACACAAAGAACATGTATTCTTTATTTGGTTTTTATCATTTAATATTTCTCTTTTAGTCACATATTAATTATTAATATTAGTAAAAATATTTTTCCCAAAATCGTAGTTAATTTACAAAATTAAGATAAAATTAATTAATTTTTTATTTTGCCCTAAAAAGTAATTGTTTGAAAGTAAATAATATTGAAATGATGGAGGACAAATTAGTTAAAAATATATTTTTATCCTGAATTTTGAAAATGATAATTCATATTTGATTAATTAAATAATTTTAAAAAAAATATTTTCTTCTCTTAATTTATATTGGACAAAAAAATAGTATGAAATATTAAAAATAAAATGTTATCTTTTCACCTTCATAAAAAACGTACCAGCTTGGACTTTCTTTGATCACTATTTTTTTCCATATGTAATTTATGTTTTGTCAGCAAACATTTGTACATGCACAGAATTAAAAAAAAAAAAAGGAGCCCGACAGGTAAGGCGCAATCTCTATGGCGCCTTACCTTTACTGCAGTCTGAGCAACGTTACAGACGCCATTAATGCCAAAAGGCAAGGCGCAGCAGGCCCTGTGCCTTTGCCGTTTTGGTATGATAAATATATCGTTTGCTGTTTCGGTTAATTCTCAAAATATTTATACCCTTTTGGTTCCGGATTCGTATATTCGACTTTGAGTGCTTGTCCTAAGGAAGATCTCCATCTAAGTTTTGTTCAAATAGACCAGATAGAAAGGGACCAAGTTGGGATACGAGTTCACATGGTCCTTCGTCTTTGGGTCGTACTTTTGACATCACAGAAGGATTTGGGGTAGAAATTAGATGAGTGTTCAAGTCTAGAATGGGGGACTACACAAGGGTAGGACTAGGGAATTCATTAGTTGGTGATTTTGTTTCAGGAGGCTGAGAAAAAGATAAACTAGGGTTTTCAACTTGACTTTTTTACTCATAACAAGAGGGGTTCGAAAAATAGAGTCTGATGAAGGAAATTTCATGGTGGAATTTTGTTCATTAGAAATTTGGGAGAGTTAATTAAGGAAGACAAAAGAGTTTCAAAATTAGAAAAAAATGACACAAATTTTAATTATTGAATAGAGGTGACAATTTTAACATTAGTACTACTGATATTAATTTTAAAACCTCGAAGTTTTACTATTTACACAAAAACCCTATTTTCTCCATTCTCATTTCATCCCTTCCCACCCTTTTGTTATTGGGGGGGGGGGGGGGGGGGGGGGGGGGGGGGGGGGGGGGGGGGGGGGGGGGG
>JBCEWC010013204.1:0-15246 GCA_038996855.1 Solanum aculeatissimum
CTTGATTTCATAAACTGGACAAGTATTGTTGGACATCCTAAAATAGTATAGGGGTCAAGTAAAGATGGACAGAGGGAATAGTTCCATCGGGAAAAAGATGTTATATATATATAATAGTGACTTGTTATGTTAGTTGGGAAGCAGCACAATTAATAAAGTTCATCATTACTGAGCATCTTAATTATGTTTGCCATAAATATTAATTTCTTGGCAAAGATGTAAGTATGGAAAAGACGTGCATCAATTCTATAATATTTTTCATAATTAATCTACAGTGTTGTACCATCTAAGATTTCTCGTAATAAAATAACCATATTACTTATTCAAGTTTTTTCGTCTTTGTTTAAAAGTTCTTTCCTTTCTTTCTTTTTTTATTCCCTTCGTTCAATATTACTTGTCGTTATTTCATTTATTCAAATCAAACTATATGAATTTTGACATTTATCATATTAATATGACAAGGATTGCAACTTATAGTATTTTTTGTATAATTTTCAACCATCTAAATTTTATATTTCAAATATTAAATTTAGCTACTTAAATTTAGTTTTGAAGTTTAGTCAAGTTGACCTCGAAAAATGAAATAGTGACAAGTAAAAGTGAATAGAAAAAGTACTATTAAATCCCTCTGTTTCATATTACATCATATCTATATAAAAATGTTACTTGTCAATTTGCAAAATCAAAATAGAATTAATTAGATTTTTTTTCTTATATAAAATCTTTTTGAAAGTATAAATATTGTAAAGTTCAAAAAAGGTTCATCCATCCTTAATCTTGATATTGATGGATAAGACAAAAAAATATAGTGTATTAGAAGAATTAAAAGATAAATTTGGTAAATTTACTTTTATTATGATTTCTTAAGGAGCGTGTAAAAAGGGAAGTCTTGGAGTAACTGGTAAAGTTGTTGTCAGTTCAAGTCTTGGGAACAACCTTTAGCAGAAATGCAAGGTAAGACTGCGGAGTAATTTCTTACCAAAAAAATATATATACATAGAATTTTTATAATCAATTTGGATTTTCAAAACGTATGATTAATATGAATGATTTGATAAAATAAAGAATTGACACTTGCAAAAGAAATTGGAATGATCATGGACACAAAAGGGTTTAAAATTGGTTATGTGTATATACACATAATATCTTTGTATGATTGTTTTAGTCTTCTCAAGCAAAGACATTCTTCTGACATTTTATATATTGCATTATTGGTGTACATGTATAAAATATATGGCATGTTCTAAGCATTATCCAACTTCAGATAGTATTTTACCAAAAAATAATTAAAAAAGTATATTGTGTTTACGCGTGAATAACATGTTTGCATTAGGTATAAGAGGGGTGTTTTAAAATTTAGTTAGTCAAGTAGAGTAAAAAAGTTAGAATTGAATTATTGTGCGAGATTTAACGGATAAGAAGTATCATCCTGATTGAGACAAATAATATACTAAGCAAATAAAAAATAAGCTAATGATAATTTGAATGTATTCGAATCATAAAAGCAATTGTCAATGTTTGCATTAGATTAAGTTGTTTATATGATACTTTATGTACTTGTCAATTGTCAATGAAACATTAAAATTGTTTGTTCAATTACACTTGTATTTGATATTCAATTTTGTGTTATGTATTTTAAGTTTTTGTATTCTGTTTAATAAAAGTTAGCTTCTTTTTTTTAAATGTATATTATGTGGTATTATAGTTAATGATTCAACAAGCATTTGTGTTGTTTGTATATTTATATGATAGCAATGTTATTCATATATGTTAGTTTGTGGACTTCACCTAATATGAGCTATTTGTATATATTGGATCGTATAATTAATTTTTTTAAATATAAATTTTTTATGTCGTTTGTATATAGTATATGTGAGCGATGTTATAAATATAGATTTGTTTGTTGAGTTCACATGATGTGAGCTATTTGTATATGTTTAATCATAGGAATTTTTACAGAAATACACAACTTATAATTTTATATTCCCTAAAAGTCCCTACTATTTCAAAAAATTTCGAAAATCCTTTCTTTTTTATTTCTCTCTACAAATTGTTGATACATGACTTTGCCCATTCCAATTAACTTTCTGACGCACTAAATTTATTCCTAAATTAGAGACTGTATTCCCGTGTCAGTTTTACAAATTTCTTTTTTCAAAAAAAATTCTCATTATTTTCGTATTCCAACAAAATTGAATAACTTCATCCTCTTCATCTTTCTTCTCTATTACATGTTTAATTGGAAAAATGTCGGTTTTCAAAAAATTGACTTAAACCTTAGAAAAAAATCAATTTTAAGAAAATAAAAGAGTCGCCACTTAATTTTATTAAGGAAAAAATCAAGAAAAACCGTTAAAATGATTTAAAAAAAATTTAAACAGAATAAATTCCTTTTAAAGTCTCAAAGAATGAGTTCGAGTTCAAATTTCCATTTCAAGAAGGTTTTACGCACTTGAAACGGCCGCTAACGTGCGGTTATCCGACGATTAAAATCGATTTGACTAACTATTCAAAAATAGATAAAAAAAAACATAGAGATAATTCAAGTAAAAAAGGTTTTAAGTAAATGGGATACTTTACACTAAGAAAATAAAATAATCCTGACGTTCAAAAAAACTTAGATTTTTAAGGAGAGAAAATTATTCTTTAAAAATTTTAAGTGAAGAATCTAAATTTATTTCAAATGAAATGTATTTTTAAATTAAAGTGAAAGATAAAATCCAGACTTAATTATTTATTTACAAAAAAAGACTTGAAATATTTTGAGAAAAGAAGCAAAACATATTTTTTCCATATTTTATTTTATTTTATTTCATTTTGCCTTATCTTTGAAAGAAAAAGTAACAAAACTTAAGTATTCTAAAAGAAAATGATTTGTAAAAGAATGTCGGACGAAATTGAAAACAAAGGTTTGAAATTTCGAAGAGAATATTGTTTATTTAAAAATATTGTAATTATTATTATTATTTTTTAAGAAAAGAAGAATAACAAGTAGTCGGAATATTGAAAATACCTTAAAAAGATTTGGTAAGAGTTTCGAAAGACTTGGGATCTTTAAACTCAATTAATTTTTAAAGAAAATTAATAATTGACCAATTTGAAATACAAAATAAATAAGTAGATGAGGTAAACAAATTTAAGATTAACATAAATGATTCGTCATTTGGGGATGTAATTAAGTTAACTTAACAAATAAAATATTAGTAAGTAAGGTAAAAGAAGAGAGTTAAGAAGTTTGGGTCTTTAGCCCCAAAATAAAAGGCTGTTGCTGCCAAATATGGGCTTTAGCCCAATTTCCTGCTGCTCCTGTATAATTCGTGTATATACATTGATTCTCGCACTTTCGAGACCTGTGGCTGAGGAAGATCCTAGATGCATGGTGGAGTCCCGAGACACATGTAACAAAGAAAAATAACAAGATATAAGAAACCAATTAATTAAGACATAAGAAAATATATAGGACGAATTTCTAAAGTTTTTATATAAATGGATGCCACATTAAAAATAATCAAGCGTGATTCTGTAGCTGTAAGTAGTAATCAATAAAGCCAGGATAATAGTGGAGATATGAAACTTAACATCATATATCACATGCTCTAACGAAAGACCCACCAATTTCGAAACTATGAAATATAAATAAGAAAATTATTACACCACGGTTTAAACGAATAAGAACAGATTAGCTATCGTGGGCAATCCTGATCTTTCTAAAAATGTTAGAACGAGACTGGGTTTCAAAGCACAATACTCTAACACGCATCAAAGTAAAACAGACAAATAAATTATACTTTCTCTTTGCAGCAAGCTTTTAAGACCATATACAGCAAACTTCGACATGCTCGATTTTGATTTAGCATTCAACCAAGACACAAACTTTAAGACAAAGCCATAACTATTCTAATTGACTAAACTGGATCAGTTAAGGGCAAATGTAAAATTTGAACTCTTTTCCCACACTAAATTCTCTAGACAGAATAAATCCTAACACATTCCACTTACCTTGGCAATGCCTGATCGGTTAACTACTGAACTACAGCAAATCAGACCTTAATCATGAAGCTAAACGTGTGAATTGAGAGGAATTTAGTCATAACTTATTTAAAACATCAGTCACGAAACTATTATTCAGGTAAAGAAATTATCAAATGCGTTTAAAAGTCACGAGACGAATTAATAAAAATTAATTAAAGAGCTTCTTGAAATCAATGAAATGAAATAACTAACTTAATTATCAAAATAAATCACTTGAAAAATAATTTTAAATTAACTAAGGTAATTAAAAAAAAACTTCAAAATAATTTTTGTGAAATCGTGAAGGAAATAAACACTAAACACGTAATTAGATATACATAAGGATACAATGAAAATACACATAATATACATATACATGCATGTGTATATAATTTTAAAAGATTTAAAATATTATCTAATAAGAAACGATAAAAATATATAAATAAAATATATATACTTACACATATATTCATATATATGATTTTTAAAAGGTTAAAATATTATCTATAATAATAATAAAATACATATAGTATACATACGCATACACACATATACATTCTTATACGTACATATATATAATTTTAAAAATTAAAATATTATACAAAAGGATAATGAAAATATATAAAAATATATATATACGTACACATATACACACGTATACACATGGATATACATGTATATATATAATTCAAAAGCCAAAGTAGTATATATAAAAGATAAAGAAAATATGTATACATAATATACGTGACATTCTTGAAAATCAAAGGATTGTTATAAAAAGACCAAAGGAACTTTTGAATTATATTTTTTTTCCAAAAATAATTATTTCGAATTATTGAAAATTTGAAGAAGCTCGATAATTAATTTATGTCATGGAAGGTCAAAATTAAGTGTCAACATTACATTCATTTTGTTTGATTTTGTGAACTTCTTCATCTTCCTCTTCTTTGATTTTGTTGTTTTTATGTGTTACATATAGATTCTAATCCATCCTTTAGTATAGGTCTTCTTCAAGTTAAAAAAGTTCCTCAAGTTCTCCGATCCCTCCAAGGCGTTATGTTAATTCAGCAAAGATAGGGCTTCGTGAAAATAGATCCAGAAAAATTAAAAATCATCGGTAAAACAACATGCTAAACAAAAGGAGAAAAATCGAAGTTTCTTGTATAAAGTTACAAACTTTCAGATTTCCTTGAATCAAGTTCAACGTTATAGTTCTAATTTTCTTGTATCAAACTTGATTCTTTATATCATTTTTTTCTTTGAATCAATTTTCATTGTATTGAGTTGCAAACTTTCAAATTTTATTATATTACGTTCAACTTTATACTTCTAATTTCCTTGTATCAAGTTTGATTTATCGTATCAAGTTTTTTTTAATCAAGTTTCATTGTATCAAGTTGCAAACTTTCAAATTTCCTTGTATTAAGTTCAACTTTATACTTTTAATTTCCTTGTATCAAGTTTGATTCTTTATATCTTTTTTTTTAATCATGTTTCATCGTATCAAGTTATAAAATTTCAAATTTTCTTATATCAAGTTCAACTTTATACTTCTAATTTTCTTGTATCAAGTTTGACTCATTAAATCAAATTTTTTTTTGTATCACGTTTCACTGTATCGAGTCGCAAACTTTTAGATTTTCTTGTATCAAGTTCAACTTTATACTTCTAATTTTTCTTGTATCAAGTTTGATACTTTTTATCAAAAAATTTTTAATCAAGTTTCATTGTATCAAGTTGCAAACTTTCAGATTCTACAGAGTTAAAATTATATATGACATATGATCCCAAACTTATGCAGTTTACTTGTCTATGTATCATGCTCAAATTGCAATCGATTGACTCTTCTTTTCGATTGGTATTCTTATTCATTTTTTGAATCGATTGTACAAAATTGAATTTGAATTTTGAAACGTCAGAATCTGTTAAGTTTTTCAAGAGAGATTGAATAGAATTTCATTAACGTGATTTGTGGGATTGAAAATTGATTTTACACTTTGTTTCCTTTAAAAACTCAACTAACAGCCAAAGTAACGTATCAATAGTTGTTGTGGAATGTATCCAGATAAGAGTTTTTTTAAGGGATTTTTGTAAAATGAAAAAGGATAGAGATAAATTGAAATTTCCTCCTTACACAATGGGATTTATGTAAGTTATACTTAATCATATAGTTCTTTATTTTTTTATACAATTTTAAGCCATTTGTATATGTATATTGAAAGTAAAATTATACGTATAGGATTGTTTGTGGGTTTCATCGGATGTGGGCTATTTGCATATGTATATCAAATGTTAAATGTATTCATTCATATAAAAGTAAATATACATATAAATTGGCAATTTTGAAAAAAAAAATAAACTATTTGTACATGCAATTCTAATCGAAAAGAATAAGTGTTAAATGTTGGATATGACATTTAGAATATATACAAATCATGTAGAATAAAAATAAACTATATACAAATCAGGCAAAATACAAACAAACTAAATGCTCATATAAAAATCTATCGAATTTAATAATACATATACAAATCATACATAAATATATACAAATCGAAATATACAAATACCTCAAGATCTTCCCCATCTTGCTGATCCATCAACTCAAATTGGATATCTTCTTCTTCAGATGATTTCAATTCATTGCTTGTAGATGTAATTTCTTTTATCTTATATTTATTTGTTTTGATATGTCAAGTGACCCTGCAATATCCTTCAAATCTTGTGTTAAACTAGACAAAAAAAGATGAAGGATCATCAATATTTTTGTCATGCAATTATATACCTTAAGTGATTCTCTTGATGGAGTTTGATCATTCATTTTGAGAAAAATTAAAGGTCGAAGTGTAACACCTCACACTTCATGGAGTTAGAGTCTTGAATGAGTTAATGTGTTTTTAGCATGTATGATTGATAGTTCTAATTGATTTATTGGTGATTGAGTTGAATAGGATAATTGTCTAAACCACTCTTGAAAGATATGAGTGAAAACTGATTGGATGGTTGATAGGCCAAAAGGCTTGATTGTGATGGATTGATAGGAGTTCTTATGAGACTCATTGATTAGATTGATTGATTCATGAACATTGAGTATTAGGAGGAGTATTAAGCATCGAATTGAGGGAGAGTAAGTCCAACTTGAACTCAATAACTACATTGTCAAACATATGAGAGGATTGAACCGTTAACTCAGATGTTTCGCGTTTTATGTTCCTTGCAGGGACTTGATTGATTAACCTGAATCTATGATTGGTTGATTCGTCATTTACCCTGGCAAAGTATTGGACGATTATGGTAACATCAACGAGATTGTTCTACGATCAATGGCTCATAAATAATTATTGTCAGATAACAGAAACTCCAAAATAGGTCTTGATAATACTCGACATGATTAATTTGATTTTGCATAAATGATCTGACAAAGTTGCATGCTAGAGTTTCTTTTAGGAGCATTATTTTACTATAAAAATATTACATCCTTTGTTGAGTTGAATTATAGATTGTTGAGTTGATTGGTGGATTGTTTGAGCTTATTGGATTGAGTTATATTGAGCCTTACTTGACTCTTAAGCCATCTAACAGACCAATATATTCAATGTACTGACGTCTATTTGGGTTTGTATTGTTTCATGATGTAGATACAAGTGATAGAGGTCTTCAACAAGCGCACTGTTGAAGACCTACTCCTCATTCCAAACTTGGTGATCCCTCCTTGCTATTTGAAGAGCCTTCTTTATTTTATCTTGATTAGTAGTATTTTCTTTGAGGTGGCTCGGTACTTGTCTTTGCACCTTCTAGAATTGGATTAGAGGCTTCATAGATGTTGATTTGTGATAGTTGATTGTTATTTATATTTCAACTCTTGTTCATTAGAAGTTATTAATTTTATAAAGACTTAGTTGTTTGGTACTACCTAACCTTACTTGAGTATTTACTTTCGCTGATTGAATGCGATGTGATGATGATACCAAGTAGTTTTCTTGGAGAATCAACAATAATTTTTCAAGTGTCGATCACGCCAAAGGTACCTATCGGGGCATGACATGGAGATGAAATTTTATGAGTGTATTGAAGAAACTATAAACATGTACAAAATAAAATTTAAACAAAAAAAATGAAACATGTTTGGGTGGTTACCTTGAATTGGGATGACACAATTAGGAGGGAGAAAGAAAAAATTCAAAGCAATCAAAATTCAAATGGTTGAGATATTTTAGGAGTAAAATCAATTGGTAGAGAGAGAAAGATACTTTGTGATTTGTATAAGAAGAGATATATTTAGTAGGAAATAACTTCTTATACTTTATACAAATTTGTTTTTGGGACCCAAAATTAATAGTAAATTGAATCAAACTATAATTGTAATTCATAATTAATTGAAACTATACCCTAAACACATAATATAGTAGTATGATTTGCTATACCACGTAATTTATCCTAAATTGTAACACCTCAGAAAATCTTCTATTTTTGACCCTTAGAAATTTCTTGAAAAAAAAAACTACCAACGATCACGAGCCAGGTTTATGAGTCATGAAAATTTCACGAGTCTTAGATGGGTTTCGTAGGTCCTTCCAACACTTAGATTTTTTTTTTGAACTTTGAACTCGACTTACAGACGGACTCTATAGATCATAGATTAGGTTCGTAGATAGGATCAAAGGTAAGGTCAATGTCTAAACCATGAGAAGGGTCCAAGAGCTGTCATTAGTACTACGATCTATAATTATTGTTTCGTCTTTTTAAGGCTAAAAATAGTCTTTGTATTTTTAGTACGAAGTAGTAGGACGACCTATAAAAGGTGGTCGTAAACTCAAGACCTGAACCACAGTCAAATCTATGATGAGGGTTTTATGGCTCATAGTACCATCTACGAACCTTAGATACCTTTCATGGTTTAATCCAATAAACTTAATGAATGCTAGTTCCATATTTTTTATTCTTTTCTAATCAAATCCTGAATGTTTTGAGATTATGTTATGTCCCTTACAAATACCCAATTGGTTCACAAAAAACGTTTCACAAAAAGTTCTTAAAGTTTCAAATCGAGATATTAATTTTTCAAGTATGTAAAGCTAATCATAGCATTGGATTGAGTTTTCTCATGTGCACAACATCTAAGTTTCATTTTGATTGAGTATTGAGTTAAGTAAAAATCTAGTTTTTGAATTTTAATCGAGTTAATTCTTCTTCCATTGAGTTATATATAATTATGCATTGAAGTTATTATTATTTTATTGTTGAAATTGTTGTTCGTGGTAACTTTCCCATGAACCTTAGTTGAGTTGATGAACATGGCTTTCTCATGCATTATATGATGTTGAGATTCATGATATTGATGCATTTAACAAAATATTATTTTCAATCTATGCATGTTTTTTAGTAAAGATGATGATTTTCTATGCATTGAAAAAAGAATGATTTGAAATTAATATTATATATGTATTTTATTAAGTCTAAAAAATTATATTTTGAGAAAAGAGTTTTGATGAGATGTGAATGATTTCGAAGGAATATGTTGAACGAAAGAGCATATGATTTGTAAATGGAAGATTGTGATGAGTTGAGATGAGATTGAGTTTGAAAAGTCCATAGGAACTTAATGAGCTGGTTTAAAATGTTTGATAGATAAGAGCACGTGTTTTGGCAGTAGTATTGGCACCGGCCCCATAAGCGACGTTGTCAACGTAGAATAGGTTGTGATCGTTAATTCGGGCGACTCCATCGCCTCACTGAGGACTTTTTATTGGATTCGTTGACGGTTGATCATTCCTTACTAACATTGGATGGTTGCGACAACGACAGTGCAAAGCGTTGTATCATCAGTCGCTCATATGGTAATGGTTGTTGGTTAGAGAAACTCCCCAATAATAATATTAATTTGATTTGATTGAGTCGATTTGAAAAACATTGTTATATTTTTAAACTTGCATATCATATTGAGTTGAGTTAAGACTTATTCTTGTTAGTAAGCTTTTCTTGAGTATTGTTCTTTTCTCTTACAAAATGTACATTCCATGTACTGATGCCACTCGATGTTGCATCATTATATGATGCAGATATAGGTGTTAAAAATCCTTAGCAGATGCTTCATTGAAGATCTATTCAGTCTCAGCCAGTGGTGAGACCTCCTTGTTTTCAGACGAATCTATTATTTTGAGTTATTTTCTTTTAGTAGTCTTTTGAAGTAGCCTTGGGATTGTGTTGGCACCTTCTTATGAGTTGATAGAAGGTTCATAGACTGAGTCAAATAAAGTTAGAGCGAAATTTGTTTTTCTTTTAAAGTCAATTTTGAAAGCTATTATTGTTTATTGAATTAAAACGTTAAGTTATTTTAATAAAGAAAAGTCTTGCAAACTATTTTATATGATGATTTAAATGTCCACTTGGTTTCATTGAGTTTTTCGCTAATTGAATGAGTGATCATGTTGCAGTGTGGCAGTTAAAGATCATGTGGCATATCTACTGCCTCCTTAAGACCTATAGGCTTGAGCTACCGCAGCACACCAGAAACTTAATCTGTAAAGCAGTTATCTATGGACAGAGGCCATAACATTATAGTATTGATCGAGCATCTACTGTCTCTCAGCTGTGAACTTAATTATACTGAAAATATGTTACCTGGAGTTGCAACATTTTAAATTTATATTTAGTGGATGCCAAAAATTGATGAAATTAGGTAACAGAGTGGATGAGCACTACTGAAAAGAGAGATCATAATATCAAACATAGAAGAAAACTATTCTTAGTCGCTAAATTATATTGAGTGTATCTAGTTGGAACCCTCAAACCTGCAAACTAATATGAAACTAGGATATCAACAGTAAAATTCGAACTACTAATATCCGTCCTTCCTACCTACTTGCAGCTCTATTTTACATGAGAAAGTCAACAAATGACTACTCTAAGATCTAAGGAGGGCCATTACATGCATTTTCGCACATGTCACTAGTCTCGCGGGACTTCCCCTCTATCTCACTTTGCATTTCCCAGGTTAGAGAGGATAAATTTACAAATACTAAAGAATATGAGAACCTAGAATAGCACGTACGTAGTGACTTATCTTGGTATCATCTCAGATACACTCTGAAAACTATGGAAATCTGTTGTTACAAAATGATTTGTGGATTTTTCGCCTTTCTTTCCCTTGGAGGATGTAGTGAGGTTACTACCATAACTCGATCGTTTAGAGCTATGAGGTCTGTAGACTCCTGGCTCGGTTAACAGCTTCTCGTTTAGCTTGACCTCTTTAGACAGCATTTCAATCACTTGCTTCATGTTAGGTCTTTGGTTATAAGCAGATTGAATACAAAAGAGAGCAACTTTGATGAAGCGCAGCACTTCGGCTTCTGGATACTCTGTCAGCTCCGGATCAACAAGATCTAGAAGCCTCCCTTCTTTTTTAAGTTTCCATGCCTGCAAGATTTTATATTCAAGAAATCAGCATATCAAGATAGGTTTTCTTGTAAAATTGTACTGGAAGGTCATCTGTTGTGTATTCAAAGCACAAACCAATGTGAGGAATTAATACTTTTCGCATCCCCTTAAGATACAAACTCTGCCGGCTTCTAAGGCTGGATAAAGGATTTGAGTCGCGGGAGGTTGATGGCTAGCTGAAATAGTCTAATTATGATCAATCATCTTAATTTTGAGCTATTGAAGGGTAAGCAAGCCCCTAAATAGAGTAGAATTGATACAAATTTTGTACAGCCGGCTTTAACTATTTTGGCATTGAGGCGTAAGATACCAAAAGATTGTTTGGATTGCAGTGGGCACATGAAGTGAATAATTGGTTAAGACTTAGAACCAGGAAATTGTTATCTAAACTCACAATTTTCTGTTGATCCAACATACAGTACAACAAAGTTAGGAATTATGTCTACTTGAACCTTGCAAAGTACGAAATCAGCATTTCTTGTGACTAGCGTCTAAAAAAGTTTTTTTCCTGAGGAAACCTACCCATTCCACTAGTATCAAGAGATCTTGTCCGAATGCTGCATTGCTACTGCTACTGCCACTTACAATTTCGAGAACAAGAACTCCGAAACTATAGACATCAGCCTTTTTTGTGAGCTGGCCTAGCAAGGCATACTCAGGAGCAAGATATCCTCTGCACAACAAGAACATCCACGATAAGGAGAACAGAAAGAAGTCCTACTTTATATGACAAAACAATGGATCCAGTGCAAAATTGCTTGTGTTTTCTCTCTTCAAGAATTCAGTGTACACTCACATAGTTCCAGCCACTCTAGTACTAACATGACTGACATTATCAGGGAAAAGCTTCGCGAGTCCAAAGTCTCCAATTTTAGGAAGAAGATTTTCATCAATAAGGACATTACTAGCCTTAATATCTCGATGAACAATTGGTGGTTCTGCTTCCTCATGAAGAAACGCTAGACCAGATGCTGTACCCAAACATATAGCAGCTCTCTTGGTCCAGTTCAACGGTACACGTTTCCCTTTAGAACCTGCAATGGTAAATTTATATGTTGATTAGCCATGGACATGGATAATATTCCTTCCAATACTAAAAGCACATGATCTCAGAGAAATTGGCAAACGGAAATATCAAAATTTGGAAGCACATTATATCAGCTGCTTGGGCCTTATGTTATCGTATTGTTCATGCACAGGCTATTGCAGACTCATTTGCTATTGTCTGTATATGCT
The DNA here is from genome assembly GCA_038996855.1 of Solanum aculeatissimum. NCBI lineage: Eukaryota > Viridiplantae > Streptophyta > Magnoliopsida > Solanales > Solanaceae > Solanum > Solanum aculeatissimum. The sequence goes on from JBCEWC010013204.1 coordinate 12,685, forward strand.
TGTTTTTTGTTTCAAACAAGCATTTAACTTTGTGAAAAGTACCTAGTAAAGCACTGGCAAGGCTGTTATTCTCCAAGTATTCATACACCAATATTCTATTGACACCCTCTACACAACAACCAATCAACTGAACAAGATTTGGATGTCGGGTATTTGAAATCATATTAATCTCTGTCAACAATTCACTGGTCCCTTGTTTCGATTCAGCAGAAAGACATTTGATAGCTACAGTCCTTCCATCCCTCAAAACCCCCTGTGATCAAACAATAAAGTTGCTTAACAAGGATTTCATAGATGTATCAAACCAGCTTAACTCATTTTTTCTCTCGAGATTTGCACTATAGGGACATTATTATCGATAGAATTCTCACCTTATAGACAACTCCAAAACCACCTCCTCCAATTTTCTTTGATGGATGGAAATTCTCGGTTGCTGATCTCAACGAGTTATAAGAAAACATCCTCACATTGTTGGTGGCAATCTCTAATCCTTCAGAGTAGAAAAATGAAAGAACGTTGTTAAGTCTTGGAAGAGAAAATCAGCAAGATAATGGCATTGGCATTGGTTTCTGAAATACCGCGTATTGGATCAACTTAAGGTAAAATTATTATGAAATTGAGATGACCAGAGAAGATCAGCATATATGTCTCAATCTGCAAATGCACATCTAGTCAAGTTTTTTAGGAAAGTGCGATACAGAAAGTGCTTAATCTGTGATACCTCACGGAAAGTGATGAACTTGGTTCATTCATACAACAAAATGGACTAATATTAGTAGATTTAGGCAAAACTGGATTGTTCAATCCAAATTCACATGAACAACTTTATTTTCAACTTTCAAGCGCTGTTACAAATCCAGAGGTCCAAATATCATCAATTCCAACAATTTGCCAGTTTTTTTAATTTTTACATGAAAGACAGAATATTTGGGAAGGATGCTCAAGCCAATTAATTGCATAAGTTGTCATAAGAAAATCTTACCTTGTACCTGGGTTCCTGTGTCGTCCTTGCACTGCCGAAAAGAACCAAAACAACTAAAACCCATTCTTGAAATATTCAACTGGGATTGACTTTTAACTGTATAGGTGAAGGAAAAAAAGAATTGAACTTGGAAAGCTCCTGTTCAATGTTAAAAGAGAAGCATTATGGAATACATATAAGTAAGTTATACGAATTCACTATAGTTGGAGATAAGAATTGGCGTACATGTATAAACAAGTTAATACGATATTTATAACTAAAGAGAGAAGTGGCAATTCATGTTCACTTTAAGTTATATCATCCATATGTGATGACAATTGACATATTCCTCGTCTTTTATTTATTTATTTATTATTACTATTATTTTTTTGGTACAGTGTCCTTGACATAAATAAACTAAAGAATTGGTCCACGGAAAAGGTCCTTCTCTCTGTTTCTCTTTCATTTTTGTTCGACGGTCTCCCGTCCAATGAAAAAGAAATAGGCCATCTCTTAAATATAATTTGTATTTGTTAAATATTAGAGCATGGCATATTATAATTATTGTTTATCTATGATGAGCTGGTATGCACCAGCTGTTTAGTTCTTAGCGTGAGATAAATATTAAAAAAAATTTATGTCACATAAAAAAGAGAAATAATTTTTTTACATGAAGTTATTTTTACACTTGAATTAGATTCAAGATTATTTTATCTTTTAATGATTTTCTGATATATATATTACTTATATATAAGATGCAGCTGCGATATTCCTGCTTGAGCAGTTTGAGGGTATATTTATAATTTTTTATGGCTTTTCTGTTTTAATTTCTTTGTGTTATTTTTAGTGTTAAAAAATGTTACTAATCATGAAAATTAATGATTTGAAATAATTCTAAAAAACATATTACATGAGAGTATAAAAAATACCATAAACCGTGATAATTGACAGCTTAAAATATTTTTAAAATAAATAAAAAATTCAATTTAGTGTTAAAAAATGTTACTGATAATTTGACATGCCTAATTGAGCAGCCCGAGGGTACATCCGTAATTTCTTATGATTCTTCTGTTTTAATTTATTTGTCTTATTTTTAGTATGAAAAAATGCTACTAATTATGATAATTAAAGTTGTTCAAGCAGGCATGTCGCGATCTACTGCCTGCTTGAACAGCTTGAGAATATATTCGTTATTTTAATTAAATCTCTAAATTTTAGTTATATCGCTTATTAAAATAAAAAATAGATATTAGGCCCGCACTAGCACGGGCACCGATGTGTAAGTATATATATAACTGAATCAGATTGTGGCTTCTCTGACGTATTCATGACAATATGTGACGATTTACGAGTACTGGAATCCAGCAATTGAGTCAATACACTTTAATGTTACTATTCAGATTAAAGTATAGAATCTTTACAGCGTATTTGGATGGCTATGATCTATTGTATTGGATGGTATTGTTATTAGGGGTGTGCAAAAATCGAACCGATCGATAAATCGAATTGATAAAAACGTTATTAGGTTATTGTTATTGGGTTATTAGGTTATCGGGTTTTTAATGGTTTTCAAAAAAAAAATTATTGGGTTATCGGTTCGT
>JBCEWC010013205.1:0-15246 GCA_038996855.1 Solanum aculeatissimum
GCATTAAAAATGTTTATAATACATATGAAGTATCGAATTCAAAATGTATTATAATTATAGTTTTTATTTATTTATTTATTTTTATTACTGGTATAAAAAAAATTATACTTGAATTTTCAAACATTCAAACACTATTTATTAGTTTATATATTAATACATTAGAATTGTGTCAGAAATGCAAATATATTTGTTTACATAAAATAAATTTTCTAATTTAAGCAGTAATAAAAATATCATTTGCATAATACTCAATTCAAATCAAATTTGAAATTGAAATAAAAATTAAATATTATTTTTAAAAGAGGGAAAAAAGGGGAAAGAAAGAGAAAGAAGCATAGCTTTTAAAAAAAAGAAGGCTGCACACGGAAAAAAAAAACAGAAAGTTGCCCAAGAAAAAAAGAGAAGAGAAAAAAGGAGAGAAAGAGGGGGAGAGGAAGAAAGAGAAAATGGTTTTTATTCCCTTTTACGGTTTCAGGTAAAACAAATATAGTCATTTTTAGCAAAATCAAAATATGTGTTAAAATTGGTAATTAATGTTATATAATGTATTATTTATGTAAATGACCCCAAAGTTAAACCCAACCCGTAAAAGTTGTCCAACCCATTGAAGTTTAATCCGCTCATTTATTAGATCAATCCATCTCAACTCAATTCATCTCAACCCATTTAAAATTGGGTTGATATGTAACCCGAATTGACTCGAGAGAGATCTTGTCAAAATATTTTTAAAACACTTTTTTAAAATTTGATATGTTTTATATAGCCATAATAAAAAAATATAATTTAATTAAGTACTAAAATATTAAAAAAGAATAAATAAAATAAGTAAAACTTAGTAAAAGTTGGGTCGGGTTGGGTCTTGGCCCATTCTATAACCCATTACTCAACCCGTTTTGACTCAATCCATTTTGATCCAAGCAAATTCAGCTTGGGTTGGGTATTGATCCGTTTGTTGTCTTGGCTCATTGTAACCCGTTCAAATTTGACTCAACCCGCCCAATTGTCACCCCGATCGAAAAGGTTATTTTTTATATATATCATCGACTCAAAAGAAATGTAAGACAATATATATATTTTGATCTCTTATAAAAAAAATTGGCTCCACCACAGGAAACAAAATTATAAGAAAAATGTATCAACAAAATAGCAAGATAAGAAATAAATGAAACAAAAAATAACACCTATAAAAGAATAAGAAACTATAACAACACCAACAAGGGCTCGGAAATGATAGGATGTACGCAGATCGGAGAGAGATCCTCTACGTTTCTTCTCTCTTTATTTTTTCCAAGTTTTCTATCTTGATGGCTGACACATGACATAAGTTAAATTTAATGGCTAAGATTTAATTGATCAAATACATCTTTAATATAGTTTGGTGAAATCTTAACCATTAAATCTAACTTATGCCATGTGTTAGCCATCAAGATAGGAACTTTGAGAAAATGGAGAGGAGCCTCTTTCGTTCGTCGTTCCTGACCCTGCTTCGCCTTAATTGCTATTTGAACAAGTAAAAGTTCGTGTTGGTCCGAGTGAGGATAGCATTTCTCTTCTGCATATCCATGGAGTTTTGAAAAGTTCGAACATCTCAGAGATAGATAGAGAGGTAGGAATTTCTCGAACGAACTACACTCCTTTGTATATGTCCGGAGTCCATTGATGAGAAGGGATTGGAGAAAGCTTGAGCCCAATTCCTACGATAATGAATAAATAAACCCTAGAAGCTAAAAAAGGATATCTTGAGCAATCACAATAATCAAGTTCATTGATATTCCTGGTATAGTAGATGCTATCCCACATACCATCGTACTCAATTCAATTACAAAACAAAGAATTTACCGATGCAAGTTCTTCCCTTCTGAATAAGATAGATTCATATCTGGAATTTATGGACACTATCTAATAGTAAGAAGTCTTAAAAAATTCTTTTAATATACATTCGAACCACTGTTGGTCATATTGCTCTTCATCGAGGAATCGAAGAAGCTATACAAGGGTTTTCTCGAGCCTATTCATATGGTATCGAATTCTATGATACTACGGGATTTCGGAGCTCTTCGTTTCAGCTAGGTCCATAGTTTTGAAATTTATATGTGAATCATGATCCCAGAAGCAGAACTCGTATTTCTTCTAGAGAATCTCCTAATTGTTCCAGAGCAACTAGAAAAACATGTTTTAACCAGAAAGAATCCGATTAAGATGTAGGACACCTATCCCTAAGTTTTTACTAAAAATTTCATTGTTGCCAGTATTGACATGTAAAACGGAACTCTATCTTTGTTCTCGTCCGATTAATCAATTCTTCAAAAGATCTATCAGACTATAGAATGAATGATTTGATCGAATATACTCCTGTGATATGAGTTACTACCCCTAGATCACTTACACTGCCCCAAACATCTACTGTATTTTCCAATTGAAATGAAATATTACTACTGAAATGGAATTGTACATTCAGAATAGTCCTAAGAAGACATGATCCTACACCGATACTTGACATGTACCCCCTTTTCCAGGTCCATCACAAGGAAAATGAAAAGAGTATTTACATAAATAATACATTATATATCAAATATTATCCTTTTTAGGATTTTTTTATTACGGTCTATAACATATTTTACCAATAAATTACAAGAACGTCCTTTTCTTTCTTCCTCTTCTTCTCTTTCTCCTTCTCCTTCTCCTTTTCTTTCTCTTTCTTCTCCTCTTTTCTGAGTGTCTTTTTCTACTTCCCCCCCCCCCCCCCTCCCTTCTCTCTCTTCCTATTCCAATTTCTCATCTCCCTCCCCATCAACTCCTCATCTTTAATATTATTCCTTTTTGCTATTTGGGGTAAAAAAAAGTATAGTTATTTATGGTAAAAGTAAAACTTGTACTAAAATTGATAATTAATGTTATATAATGTATTATTTATGTAAACGACCCAAAATGAAAACCAAAATTTACTTTATCCAGTATCAAACGAGAACTGCGAGCAAATAGAACACCTTTCAAGAGTAAAAGAAAGAATGCATGCATGGAAATTCTGTCTGTCGGACGTTCTAGAATCTATGAAAGGACATCTAAGATCAAGATTACGACCTTATCCATACCTCAATGAAGATCTTTTTAATAGATCCTCGTAAAAGAAAAAAAGAAACTACCTAATCACTAAATAATATTACCAATCATGAGAAGAGGAAAGGAGGCGGCTAGCCTCCCATATCAAGATACTTGCTATTCTAATTTTTGACTTTTGTACCTATCTAGAGTTATATTATCAGTAAGCTGAAGCTTTTAAAAAATAATATGCAAGTTTAATTATATGAATTTTATCTAAAGGAGCAGGATATGAAATGAAATTTTGAGATCATTTTTTTGCGGGATATTGCTTGTTTGAGAAGACTAAACATCCATATGGAAACAACATTTCATTATCAATTTTTGTTACTTGTCTAACATGACATCACCTTTGAGCCCATTGGGCCCTTCTTCATAGTCCATTTGTCAAAACTAATTTGTTTTCAGGGCCCACTTAAATAAACTCAGAACAGTACAAGGTTTGGTTTTGACAAATTCAAAATTTAAAGTTTATTTAATAATAATTGAGTTTTATTTATAGATATTTAGTAAATTTTAGCAAGTATCATGATCTACTGAGATTTTTACTGAGTTGTCTCATTATATGTGGTGAAAAGCATACTTTCTTATTGAGATATATTAAAAATAAATCGCATCCAATGAATATAATATCTATCTACTATAATGTATATTGATCATGTCATACCAAACCAAGTTGGATATTCAATTGTTTCAATTTGAATTATTCGGAGAATGCAAAGCCTGATAAAAGAACCAGAATAGACTAACTTTGGTCTATCTGAAAATTGGAAACACACTCTCAAACCATAACACATACTACAATTTGAGCACATAAATTTGTATGTAGATGTACTTTACTCACATTTCAAAAGGTAGGGTTAGAAGTCCAACGCAAGATGGAACAAAGAGAATAAGACAAACTTACAACATTTTTGGATCAGGTGTTCATTTAAATGATACAAATCTGTCGAGAAGATTTAACACATTCACAAGAATCAAGATGTCTAAATTTGTCATGAATTACAAAGAGGTTGACAGACAGTTCATTCAGCACTCCAATATTTACATTTCATTTTTCAACAAGTTTAACCAAATACAAGTCCCGCTAATGTTGTTTCCTGGTCTGTGTTAGAGAATCTGCACAACTTGAATCATGTTCACTTCATCATGTGTAAATTGCAGAAAACTGTGGATGTTATAACTCTCCTCTGACATAATAATCTCTTTTAACGTAAAACCAAAAAGAACCCTCAGCTACTTCCGTATCCGGATGCCAGCGATATCTTTCAATCCCATCTTTAGAGCTGTTCTACGAAATAGAGAAGGAGGCTTTTGCAAACCAATAGACTCACTAAACTGGTTAGCTAACTCGACAAGTGTTGTCTTGTCTCTGCCTATTTCCCTTACGGAGTTGTAATAACCAAGCCAAGCGTGATATGCTGCTTCTTTCACACTAGTATCCATCTTTCCCATTGCTTCTTCCATCTGCGATTATCATATCATCAAAAATGTAATAGCTAACAAATGATTTCCAGCAGTAAATGAAACAATTAGTTTCCAGTGGGTGGGGTGGGCACGGGATAACACTCCTGACAGGGTCTACAGCATCAGGAGTACTAACATACTCCAAACAAAATGTGGTGACATCCTTGTTCAGTTTGTCTGTGATGACAGGTGGAAGTGATGAAGAAACTTGGAAAATGATTCACACAAGAAATAAAGTGCTTTACAATCACAATTAACTGAAACCAAACATAAATGGTAATGGTTTGAAATAAAATCAAGAAAAGGACTTCTCAAAAGTCCCGCTCATCCAAGAAAAATTACCTCTTAGATGTCCAGCATAGTAATCCGAGATCTTACTATAATCCTCTCTACCAAGTGAATTTCCTTTATATTCCTAAGATAAATGGGGGAGTATTTTGTGTTCTACGGCCTATCACTGATAGAAAAAAGAATGAGTGTACTAAGCAGCTAACCTTGACTTTAACACGAGGATCAAGATGTGGAACTGGCCAGCTTTCCATGGGGAGGTCTTTTATGTCATCCAAGAAATATTGTTCCCAAGGTGCAAGCAACAGCATTCCTTCTCCTTCTTTGCCTTCTCGCCCGGTTCTTCCAAGCCGGTGTATATACTGCTCCCGATCAACAGGAAGACCAACCTGATAAACAGAGACATTCCCATGTAAGGGATAGAGGAAGGAGAAGGAAACAGCTCCACAAAAAAGAAAACAAACTGAGTTCCCACATAATGCACACTCCTTGATAATCAGACCACCGAATTGATCATCGCTTTGCAAATAGGAGAAAACACTTTAGATGAGAAATGATGTGAATAGTGACACTAATAATTTGAAGGATGGCAAATTTGGAGGAAAGAGCCTAAATAACCTGAGCCTTCGGGTTTATGCATTGATTGATTACTTCAGGTTTCTGAAAGAAATTTTGATGAAACAGCCTCCTTCAATGAAACTGTTCTTTTTTTCTTTTTTTTTCCTTTTAAGAGAAGGTCATGAAGATATTGAACCCAAAATTATTTCATGCTATCACATTAGTCTGCATTCTTCATTAACAATGTTCATCGTTCCCAAGAGAACTCTTTCAGTTCCAAGAACAAGAAGTTTTAGCTTTTTAAAGGAAACAGACTATTCAAAAGAAGTGTCAAAGATGACATTTAAATTTCAAGAAATATCAATCCATTTTATAAGCTCTCTGAATTGCCATATACCTGAATTACAAGTGTAACATCAGGATAATTCATCCCTCGAGCCGACACATCAGAAGTAATAAGAATTACACGTTTCGTTTCCTTGAATTCATCAGAGATTCGAGTACGATAAAGTTGAGGTTTTCTGGAATGAATCTCTCTCACATTCATTTTCATCTCATGGAAAAGGGCAAACATGAGGGACGTCATCATAGCTGTTGTACAAAAAACAATGACCTGTATGACACTCAAAGTTCAACGAAAATCAAAATGGATATGAGAAAATAAACATCACAACAAAGAAAGCAGACGGTATTACGAAAAGCTTCAAAAGTGCAAATAAATTCTAACATCAAGATCTAACTACCTTGTAATCAGGCACTTCTGAGATATGGCTTGACAAAAGATGGTGCACAAGTTGAAAATGTTGTTCATGCGGTGCAACTAGATAAAATTGCTTAACCTGCTTATGAGCCCATTCATTTGGGATAGATATTATTACAGAACTAAAAAATATAACCATATTGCAAATAAAGAAATTGCACGGAATCCAGAAAATAACAGTCTTATTGCTGTGAAGAAGCAGGAACCTATTCTGTATCTTTAGCGGAAACCAAAATGGACGCATACCTTTGGATTCGTTTCCAGTCCAAGCCCCACTGTATCAACATAGTCATATTCTCTTTTTAGAACAAGTTGAGATATGCGACGGACCTGCATTTTCATAACATTTCTTTCAACCAGCAGGAAGTTTACAAGTTCTAACACACCAGAACGACATAAGCTCTTGGATTACATAACACAAGTAAAATTATTTTGTTATGGTGGTGTTGCACCAGATTGCACTCACTTCGACTATCTAGTGGACAGCCTGCTATAGTCCACAGTCAACCTTTTACAATATTATAAAGAGGAAATGCGGAAAATTCTAACCTCCTTTGGGACAGTAGCTGAAAAGAGTAAGGACTGCCTTCGCCGAGGCAAGCAATCAACAAGCTTCTCTATGTCTTTCCGGAACCCAAGGTCCAGTAAGTGGTCAGCTTCATCAAGTATTAACATCTTCAATCCCATTATTCGTGTAGAGAAGCCAGACTTGTTCTCAATGTGATCTAATAATCTACCAGGTGTCGCAACTATAATCTACAGAAATAGCATAAGCAACCACGAACTTAGAGGCAGCTAAATACCAGTGCTATCAAAGGCGAAAAGCGCAAAAAAAACCTAAGGTTCAGTGGGGCTTTAAGCACAAATAAAGAGTGGGCTTTAATGAGAAAAGGTGAAAAGGGAGAAAACAATATAAATATATATGATTAATCCAAGACTAATAATTATAAACATGAATGACAAATATATGACCAAAGAAATTGAAAACAAATTATGATAAAGTGAAATATTAATTGTTTAGAGTCAATTCTTCAGAAGAGGCTCATTGGCAAGGAAAAGTTTGCCTTAGAACCTTTGTGATGGCATTGAAGGGCACATAAAGCGAGGCAAAGCGCTCAAAATATTTGGAGCTTCGCTTCAGGGTAGTGTTGTGAAAGGCGATTGCCTTGTCGCCAATGGCGAGAGGCGAGGCAACCCTTCATCGCCTTTTAGCTTTGTGGCGAGGTGATCTTCAAAAGGCGACGCCATAGTGCCTATGGCGACAAAAGCAAGAGGCGAAAAAGGCATCGCCTTCTGTATTTTTTTTATTTTATTTTATTTGCACCGGGTGTCCGAGTCTCTTAGAGCCCCGACTAATCCCGGGGGTGCACAAGCCCTCGGCAAGGAGTTTCCCGCAAGTTCACCACGGTTAATTCAAGTTTTACCCAGTCCGATGGCCCTCAGAAATTGTTTGCACCCAATTGCACTCTTAGATTTAGACTGCGACTCCAACCAAATGACCCGACTAGATTTCTCCAGTGACCAACCAAACTTTTCTGGAGACTGCAAAGTCCAACCAATATGCATTTCTTCTTCAGATTGCATCACCCTGTGTTTCTTTTTTCTCCTTCTTCTTCAGACTTTAGAGTTACTTCTACCTCTATTTTTTTCCTTACTATTGACTTTAGTTTTTTCTCATTCAAGTTCTAGACTTTTGGTATCTACTATCTATTTTCAGTTTTTGAATTGAAATATTTGCTAATATGTTATTGAGATTGAAATTTGAATATTTATATATGCAATTCAATGTTTTAGTTTTTTGGTATTAACTGATGTTGTACTTCAAAAAGGCAAGCGTCTCGCCGCTCACATCGCCTTGTGGCAAGGCAGACCCTTGTCGCCTTTCGTCATCTAAAACATTGCAGTTCAGGGCTTATGCACACCTTTGACTACACTGCTAAATACACAATAAAAGACAGAAACATACACAAAATCCTTGAGAAGCCAACTAAAAAATAGAGAAAAGAAACACTCACAAAGCTTTAGAAGCTTTGAACCTGAATTATAAATATCACTGCAAGAAAAATAGATTTTGATTTGGTAGAAAGATTCTCACTTAGGTTGAAACATGCCCTAAGTTCAATTCTCAGAATTACCCCTTTGATTATCTAGCCCTAGTGTTGCACGAATAAAATTGTGTTTAAAGACCAATAGTCTCTTGGAATTAATGTGAATTTGGTAGAGAGTAGCAGATGGGAGAAACAAAAGCTTCATAAATATGATACCAACTAGTGAGATTTATACATGGTTGTGTTCATACATTTACATTGGATATGGTGATGATTTGACTACATCTATGAATAAGAATAATAGATTGATTGGGTATTAGATTTGATTTAAGTTTATGTCACACACTCCAACACGCACGCGCGCGCACATATATACAATCATGGAAAGTATACGAATGCTTTATTATTACACAAGATGTTTTATACAACAACATACCCAATATAGTCCCGCTAAGTGAGGTCTAGGGAGGATAGGGTGTATGCACACCTTACCTCTACTTCACGATAGAGAGGCTATTTAGGATAGACCCTCGGTTCAAGAAAAACAGTCCACAAAAATCTCAAAAAAGAAGTTACGGAAATAATCTTCAACAAGAAACTACAAGAGCAATACTAAGTCTAGTAATATAAACCGACCGCAAGACAACACACTACTACCTACTAATCCTCTATCGTAATTTGCGTCCTCCACACCTCTTACCTAAGGTCGTGTGCTTGGTAAGCTGAAACTACACCATGTCCAGTCTAATCACCTCTCTCTAATACTTATTCGATCTACCTCTATATGAACCATCCATAGCCTACCTCTCACACCTCTACACTGCGATATCCATGCATCTCCTCTTCACAAGAGATGTCTTATAAATAAAATTTTGAGTGTTGATAAAGAATTACATTTTATTAGTTTGAGATCAATAACTTCAATCAATATATATTTATGTATGTGGTGATATACATTTATTAGCCGTATTCTAGTACCCGTACCCGCAATTGGGTCCATACCTCTGGATCCTAACACTGGTACTAACAGCTTGACAATCCAGCCAGGCACAGCCAGGTCAAGCCCCATTGTATTGTATTTTCTAGTCAAAGGGCAGGTCCAGGCCAAGTTTGACAATACTGGTACTAAGATGCCACCCATATCCTGACTGCCTAGTCTCAGTTTCTAAACCTCATGAGCAACTACAACTAATGAGTCAGAGATAATAGACATGCCGTACTACACATCATTAGAATATTTAGCAGAACTTGTACATATCTTTTGTTGTACCTTATTTTAACAGAAACATGTGTACGTTTCTCAATATGTCATCCTCAAAGTGCAAGGAGATCAAATCATCCACATTGTATTCATCTTTTACCATAAACTGAAAATGTCCCGATACAGATAAACTGCACATATACCTGGCATGGATTACACTCTAGGCGTTTCTGATCATCTTTGAACCGTGTCCCTCCAACTAGTGTCTGCACACCAATGCCTTCATGGTACTTTAACAACACATTAGCTTCAGCAGCAATCTGACTAGCAAGTTCTCGTGTGGGACAGAGAATAAGTACATCTATTGGCGGGACCCTTTGGGCACTCTTCTTATCTGAGGCCTTCAGAACTGTTTCAATGGCTGGAAGCTGTTGGCCTTTAATAGAAGCAATAAAAGAACAAGGAAGTGAAACATGCAAATAATCTGCAGGGAGAGAAGAAATAATTTACCAAAAAAGCAGCACTTTTTCCTGTGCCTGTCCTTGCTTTCACTAAAGCATCCTTTCCTGTAATTGGCAAAAGCAAAAGTGAGAACTAGTTCATCCATACGAGATACTAAAGGTCCAATCTTGAACTTGCTCATCAGTTAAACTTGTTGAAAAACATACATCCTACATACACTGGATTCATTTTTTCAGGACAGATAAGAATGAACTTATGGCTACACCAATCAGACTATGGGCTTGATAGAAAACACAACATTCAAAAAATCAAGGGATTGCCACCCACTTATCAAGACTCTGTTCATATGATGAAAAAACTAAATATTTACAGCAAATCAATTTCTAAAATGTTTTAGTAGTATTAACATACCCTCAAGACAAGCAGAAAGTGTTGCCTCTTGCACTTTAGTCATTTGCACATAACCTGCTGCAGTAAGGGCCTTGACTGTCAAAGGAGATACATCATATTCATCAAACCTAATCGATCATATGCCACATTGTCATTGAAATATCATACATATGAGCATTTTGCAATGTCAAGAGGCAAACTGAAAAATCATTTCTTACCTTTTAGAGCTAAGTATGGATTCCTTCACTTCTTCTTCAGTTTCATTTTTTTGCATACTCCGCCCTTTAACCTCCTTCCTTATTGCCGCCACATGCAGTGATAAATCATCTTCATCTTCCACAAACTTCAATGGAACTCTCTTTTTTGTCTTCATATCATACTTCCCTAGAGCAGCACTACTCATCATCTTTCTACTCCCACTACTCCGCCTTTCCTCCTCATCCTCATCCACCTCAGTATCTTCATCATCGTCTTCATCAGTTGACTCCTCAGCTTTCGGTCGAAACCTCGGCCATCTTGATTTTCGTTCATCCCCCTTCACCACCAATCCCTCTGAACTTGACTTATCCTCACTTGACTTATCCTCACTTGTTGAACTCTCATTTCTAGAAAAATCTAATTTCCTCAACCTACTCCCATTTCTCCTATCCGAAGAATAGCTTCTAAAATTCAAGAAACCATTCAAATTATTTACATTTCTATTCTCAGTATTAACTATCCTCCATCCAAACATCAAAAACTTGCCCTGTCTCGACCAACTTTCCGAACAAGCTGGAATTCTAGTTCTACAATTTTCCGCAAAAACATCCCTAACATTCGTACAGAAATGTCTAACTTTCTGAAAACTGTAACTTCGAGTAACATCACTAAAACTAGTATCTCTCAATTTACGCAAATCAATAGGCTCACTGATACCTTGACATTGTTGATTTGTCTGCTGAGCATTAATCGGCCCGTCGTCTTCATTCCACAAATCCTCAGCACCTTCCTTCATGAACCGATCAGCTAGAGCTCTAATATGGTCTTGTGGTGAAACAGGACCATAGTTAGACTGTTGCTCGTTCTCTACACTGGAATTTTCACCAGAAGAAGCGATTTTAGCTCGGATTTGAGATCGAATTCGAGCCTGATAAAGCTGTTTCTCTTGATCAAGGAGTCGGTTTTCCTTATCGCGAGCTTTCTTCTCATGGAGGCGCTTCCATTGCCATTTGTTGAGACCACCGGGGAAAGTACGAGGACCACCGCCCATTGAGCGATAAATAGTGAAACTGTGATGAAGAAATTTCGAAGTTTTTTGATGAAGGAAGAAATGGTGATACTGATTCGTTGCTGATAGAGAATTGGGGATTTGGGTTTTAGTTAGGGTTTAAGCCTCAAGGAGGATTTGTATTTTGACCTCTTACTTTTACTATAATTACATTCAGACCCTGTATATTATTATTTCCTCAAACCCTAGTAGTTTGCTATCTGGATAAGCATAATAATTCAGAGATAAAGTTTTGAGATTAATTTTATTTCATGTTTAGTTTGACGTATTGATTATTCATGAGATTTTTTTAATGATTATGTTGGTCGGATCATTTTTTGCGCATCTCGATTAATCTTATGGAATATATGTCATTTCTTATCAGTAACAGGTACCAAGTAATTATGTGTACCAAGGTTAGGACAATAAAAAGAAATCACCTCATACTTTTGTCTCTACTAAAATTTGAACATGACAATTCATGCCTCTCTACACCTTATGGCTACTATGCCGCACCCTTGAGTTCACTAGGCTATGTCTTTGAGTGCCTTATTTTGAGATTGTTCTAGATTTGTATCTCATATATCTCATGGAATATCTTATTTAATGGATATAAAGTGTTTTAAATTGAGTAAGTTTATCACTCGTTAATAGTCAGAATAGTACAACAATAACTTTTTTTTAATTAGACAACAATTACCTAACTACCATAATTACATTACAATTTATCATATATATTTTATTAAAACTTGTAAAGAATTACAATTTTTGCGTAAAGTATACTGCAAATATCAGCTTATACATATTTGCAAGAAGACTTGTACCAACTTTGTATATTTATGTAAGTGCTACTTATGATGGGATTAGACATCGCTGCTCGTGCTAGCAAGGGCTCGATATTTATTATTTTTATGTTACAATTTATGTGATATATATATAATTTAGAAAGTCAATTAAATTTTAATATTGTATTTAAATATTTTAAATTATTAATTCTTGTGAATTATATTACTTTTTACATAATTTTTAAATATATATATGTTACTCTCCTTATCCCAATTTATGTGGCATTCATAAAATTTCAAAAGTCAAAATTTTTTATATCTTTTTTAATTTTTAATTCTAAGTTTTTAATTATTGTGATCTATATTACGTTTACGTTATTTTTAAACAATATATGTTATTCATCTATCCCTATTTATGTGACATCGACTTGAGTGTTAATTGAGCGTTTTATATGCCTTTTAAATATTTTAAATTCTTAATTCTTGTGATTTATAGTATTTTTAATTTAATTTTCATATATAGATATATTACTATTGTTAATTATCTAAATTTGCAATACTTTATTTTTTTTACTAATTTCCTAATTAAATAATACATGTTACTTCTTTTGTCCCATTTTATATGACATCGATAGATTACAACAACAACATATCTAGTGGAATCCCACGAGTGGGGGTCTAGGGAGGGTAAAATGTATGCAGACCTTACCACTACCTCATAGAGGTAGAGATGTTGTTTTCGGAGAACCCTCATCTCAAAAATTCATTAGCAGAATAAACAAGATACCGAAAAAAGGAAAAGAAAAAGAAAAACAAGGAAGAACGACTAATAACGAAAGCAATGATTAAAGTAGATACAATAAATTTAACAAATATAAGACGAATAATGACACCATAGGATAAAAGACCCGAATCCTACTAACTTATCTCTACTAGCCTATTAGTCTGCTATTCTAATACATGACCTCCACTCCTTTCTACCTAAGGTCGTGTCCTCGACGAGGTCAAGTGTCGTCATATCTTGTCTGATCACCTCCCCTCAATACTTCTTCGGTCTACCTCTACTCCTTCGTGTATCCCCTAAATCTAACTTTTCATACATCCTAATAGGAGTATCGGTACTTCTTCTCTACACATGTCCAAATCATCGCAGTCTCGTTTCCCTCATCTTGTCAGCCACAGGGGCCACCTCTAATTTCTCCTGAATGGTCTCATTCCTAATCTTATCACTCCTGGTATGTCCACACATCCATCTCAACATTCTCATATCCGCGACCTGCATCTTTCTGAACATATGAGTTTTTTTATTAGCCAACACTCCACCCCATACAACAAAGATGGTTTAACCATCATCCTGTAAAACTTACCTTTAAGTTTAGGTGGTATCTTCCTATCACACAATACTCCAAAGACAAGCCTCCATTTCATCCATGCTGCCCCAATACGATGTGTGACATCGTCGATATCGTCACTACTCTAGCTGATGGACCCAAGATATTTAAATTTTTCTCTCTTGGGAATAGATTGAGTGACAAACCTTACGTTACTGTCTGTTTCATTCTTCTCAACACTGAATTTGCACTCCAAATTTTTTGTTTTGATTTTACTGAGTTTGAACCCTTTAGATTCCATAGCATATCTCCAAACCTCCAATCTATCATTAATTTTAGCCCAAGTCTCATCAATCAGAACTATGTCATCCGCAAATAGCATGCACCATAGAACCTCTTCTTGAATAGACCGTGTCAGTTTATCCATCACTAGGGCAAAAAGAAAAGGGCTCAACACAGATCCTTGATGAAGTCCCATCTCAACAGGAAACTACTCTGAGTCTCCTCCCACCATTCTTATTAGAGTTTTGACTTCATCATACATGTCCTTAATCACTCTAATATACAACATTGGAACACCTTTCACCTCTAGACACCTCCATAGAACATCCCTTGATACTTTTTTATAAGACTTCTCGAGATCAATGAACACCATATGAAGGTCCTTCTTTCTTTCCCTATATTTCTCCACTAATCTCCAAACAAGATGAATTGCTTCAATAGTCGATCGCTCCCGCATGAATCCAAACTAATTCTCTAAAATAGACACTCTTTTTCTCACCCTCATCTCCACCATCTCTCTCCCAGACCTTCATAGTGTGACTTAACAACTTGATACCCCTGTAATTGTTATAATTTTGAATATCACCCTTGTTCTTGTATAGTGGAACCATTGTACTCCTCCTCCATTTATCGGGGATCTTAGCAGTCTTCATGATAGTATTGAACAGTCTAGTCAACCACTCTATACCATCCTTGACCATACTTTTCCAAAAATCTACCGGAATCTCATTGGGTTCGAGCGCCCTCCCTCTCTTCATCTACTAATAGCACGTCTAACCTCCTCAACTCTAAAACACTTGCAATAACTAAAATCTCGATGACTATCGGAATATGCCAAGTCACCCAACTCAATATCTCTATCCCCTTTTTTGTTTAAGAGTTTATGAAAGTAAGCTTGTCACCTTAGCTTAATGGAAGTTCCATCCACCAACACCTCACCCCTCCTCATTCTTGATACACTTCACTTGGTCCAAGTCGCGAGCTTTCCTTTCTCTCTCTTTTGTGAGCCTATACAATCTCTTCTCCCCGCCTTTCTCACTTAACTCCACATATAGGCGCTCAAACGCTGCTATCTTAGCACTCATCACCATCGTCTTCGCTTCTGTCTTTGCCCTCTTATAGATATCCTTAAGCTTTCGCTTTTCATCTTCATCCCTATATTCTAACCACTTCGTATAAGCAATCTTTTTATCTTTCACTTTGCCTTGAACTTTGTCATTCCACCACCAATCACCCTGACGTCTACCACAGGTCCCTCTCGAAACCCCTAGTACCTCGATAGCTACTTTTCTAATGCAACCAGCAGTAGTGTCCCACATATTGTTCACA
>JBCEWC010013206.1:0-15245 GCA_038996855.1 Solanum aculeatissimum
AAATAACAATTCTTAAAATTTATACAACAAACCAAACACCCAATAAAAAATAATCTCAACATAACTTATCCCAACATTACTAATCCCAACATAACTTATCCCATCATAACTTGTATTCAAACCAACGACCCCTAAGGAGTTGTTTGGTTTGGATACAAGTTATGATGGGATTAGTAAGATGGACAAGGTTTTTTTTTTTTTATAAAGGTAACTTTAAATTCACATCAAACCATCAGCAAAAACTGATGAGGTAAGATATATAACCCCCAGGAGGAAATTTCAAAAGCCAAGACTAATCAAAACTTTACAATTGAGCTATAAAATCCACTAAATTTCCTACCTCCCCTACCAAATCCTGTTTACACTAAAAATACAACATACTCAAACTATTCATCTTGATTTTCTGAATGTTGGGTTTTTCATCATGTGATCTTTCATTTCTTTCCTTCCATAACGTCCACCAAATGCAAGTTGGGATGCATTTCCACCAATCCTCTTTAGATCTTCTTTTTCTGCCCACACCTTCCCATTGTTTCAGCATATCTAAAGTAGTCCTGGGCATTACCCAACTAACCCCAAGTATACACAAGAACATGTCCCACAGATTTACAACTATTCTACACTATAAGAATAAGTGATTGTTAACTTCTGCCCCTTCCCCACACATGTAACACCTTGAACAAATCTGTATACCACTTTTTTGTAACATTTCATGCATTAAACATGCTTCCCTAATTGCCAACCAAGTAATACCCAAAACCTTGTGAGGACTCTTGATTTTCCAAATCAGTTTCCAAGGCCATTCCCTTACCAATGTACGATTAGAGTTTAAGCTCCAGTAAGAAGACTTCACAAAGAAAGTCCCTTCCAAATTGGGGTATCAGGGCCATCAATGACACCTGTAAATGCATTTAGTGTTTGTAGTAGTTCTGATACTCTACCAATCTCCCAATCATTTAAAGCCCTCCTAAAAATCAAATTCCAACCTTTAGGCTCTAATCCTGTGCCACATTAGCCGTTTGTTGTAGGGTCAAAATATAAAGATCTGGGAACATGCTCTTCAAATTCTCTTCCCCAAATCATATTTCATTCTAGAAACTGATTTTTACCCCATCACCAATCCTAAAGGATAAATTGGGGATAAATTATGGCCTTCTAACTGTCTTCCAGATAGAGCATCTAAAGGTATCATTTGCTTCTGCAGTGATCCAACTGTTTTGGAGACCATATTTCTGAGCTATGAATCTCCTTCACGAAGCCAAGTCTTCACTACAGAACCTCCATAGCCACTCCTTTTACAAGTTGACATTATGCGTACTCAATCTCTTTATACCCAGACCACCCTGAATTTTACTAAGTGTCACTAAATCCCATTTAACAAGATTATATCCAAGCTACTCTTTATTTCCCTGCCACAAGAAAACTCTTCTTAATTTGTTGATTTTTTTCTCTGTACTTCTTGGTATTGGGAATAAGCTCATCATATAGGTAGGAAGGGCATCCATCACTGATTTGATAAGAGTTATTCTACCTCCCAAGAATAGATATTAGTTTTTCCATCTTGTCAGCTTCTTCTCACATCTTTCTAGCACTTCATTCCAAACTTCCATCTCTTTGTTTTTAGCACCAAGAGGCATTCCAAGGTATTTTGTTGGGAGGGTTGCCATTTCAGCAAGCACCTGCATATTAATAACCTGGTTAACCGAATATAAACAACTTTTGTGCCAATTGACATTGGGTCCTTATATACCCTCAAAGATGGTTAGAATAGCCCTCAAGTGTCTTATTTGATTAACTTCTGCTCCACAAAAAACCAAGGAGCCATCTGCACATAACAAATGTGAGATCTCTATAGCATCTCCTCTATTTATATTTGCGCAGAAACCTTGTATCCACCCATTCTAACTAGCTTTCTTGATCATAGAGTTGAGACCCTCCATGGCTAAGATAAACAGGAATGGTGACATGGGATCACCTTGTCTCAGATATTTTTATGACTGGAAAAAACCTTCAGGGTTGCCATTAATAATAAGGGGAAACTTCACAGTAGATATACAAACATTAATCCAGTTGATCCATTTGTTTCTAAAACCCATATATCTCAAAATCTTTAAGAGGAAGGACCAATTAACATGGTCATAGGCCTTCTCGATGTCCAGTTTGCACAAGGCTCCTGGCAACTTTTGCTCCATTCTACAATCCACTAATTCATTTGCCAACATTGATGCATCCATTATCTGTCTTCCTTTTAGAAAAATCATTTGGTGTTCATCCACCAAAACCCCCATAACCTTCTTCATTCTTTATGTAAGAAGCTTGGCTATAATTTTGTATACTCCACCTATCAGACTTATTGGCCTGAAATCCTTCAACTCTTCTGCACCATGCTTTTTCTGGATCAAAGCTATAAAAGTGGCATTAAATGATTTCTCAAAAGTTTCCTTCCGGTGAAAGTTATGAATTGTTTGCATCAAGTCCTCCTTCAAAGTCTCCCAACACATGTTGAAAAAGCTCATGGTGAATCCATTAGGCCCAGGGGCCTTATCATCGTCACATTATTTGATTGCACTTAGCACTTCATCTTCAATGAAAGGTCTTTGCAACCACTCTTAATCCTCCTGGGAGATCCTGGTACAATTCACAAACTCAAAAGAGGACCTCCATAGCTCTGTTTCAGAGTAGAGTTTATTGTAGAACTCAATCATATTCACTTTAATAGCTTCTAGCTCTTTGATTTCCTCTCCTTTGATTATCAGTCTACCAATGTTATTATATCTTTTATGAGCAGTAGCCATCCGTTGGAAAAACTTGGTATTATTTCTTATTGAGTGCTTGGTTTGTTGCGTTCAAAATAGTATACATTGCATAAATTTGAAGAACAAATTATTTGTTTACAAAATATCCTTTGTGAATTAAAAAAGTGATGTATAGAAGGATTTAAAGGGATATCTTTGTCATTTACCTATATTGTTGCAGGATAAGTTATCCCAGGATTACTATAGCACCCAAGGGGGGAATAACTTATCCCGGTACTAATTATTAATCCCGTGATAAATTATTCCGAGCTTGCCAACCAAACAACAACTCAAGTGACACTATAATTTAATCCTAGGACTATTTGGTATTATCCTTCACGCCAAAAAACCCCTTAGTAATACAATGCTTGGTATACTTTTTCATGCTATGTATAACTAATACACTCTATTGTGTATGAAAATAAATTTCTAGGTATCAGTAACGCGAGGGGATTTAATGCATGAATTAGCATGGGTAAAGACCCAATTGCCCTTCAAAACCTTTTTTTACAACTTCACCATATTCGTGGAGGGTATCTTTGTAAATAAATATTTTTAAAAAAAAATTATGAATGCATACTATTTTTAATACACCAAACTAAACAATACATAAAAAAATATCCCTTTATAAGTAATGCAAGCATAAGTGCATAACTAAGACAAGCATTACTAATACACTTTATTTAGCATTATTCTTATACACCGTACCAAATGACCCCTAAAAGTACATCACATATTTTACTAAACACTTAATGAAGCACTTCAATACTTCTTCAAAATCTATGGCACTTCCAAATGGTCTCAAGGCATACACCTTAACCACTTAATACAAGATATTTTATGTGCTAAGATTACCAACATATGTTTTTCAATTGTGCAAGTAATTAAGCCTTTTAGATTACTTTACCTTAATGTTCAATCCTTTAATTTCAATAGCTTAACACAAACTCATTCTGCAGCCCTCTTTTCCTCAAAAGTGAAACAAAAATAGTACTTAATAAGGATAGTAGGACAAAAATGGGAAAGATCCAACTTGCGACCATGCAAAGTCACCGCTAAACAAGCTGCTTGTTACTTTCACAACCCAGTTAATTGAATGAATAATATATCTCTGGAAGTTATTGAACTAAACACACATTTTATTCTCTAAGTAGAGTATATAGAGATTAGGCATGTACGTCAATAGCCTTGAGTCTTATCTAGACACACTTAAACAGCCTCTCTGAATTTAAACCACATCCAAAATACATTTTATCTAATCTATATATTCAAATGTTCCAATAAGATTCTATCTTTCCCCCTCAATTTGACCAAGAGGAGGTACAACGTCAAGATTGAGTGTAACATAAAAAATCGAATGAGTCACATAACAAACCTTTGATGAAGATGTCAACTATCTATTTTGCCATAACTACACTTTTAATAATAAGGTCACCACTTGCTAATTTTCCTCTTACAACCTGAATCAAATTCCATTAATTTGATGCGACCATGACAAAGGGGATGGCAACCATATAGATTGTGCTAGTACTATCACAGTAAAGACAATTGGTCGAGGAAGGATAGTCAAGTCCCAAAAACAGTAATTGAAACCACAAATCCTCAGCTGTAATCCTGTAACAGGTTATATGGCCTCAGAAATGGGAGGAGAAATTGTGGATTGTGTCTTGATTGCCTAAGGAATAAAGTTAGAACCAAAGAAACAAAAATGAAAAGTAACTTAGCTATAAGTAAGTAACAAGACAGCCACCCCAATCAGCATAAGGAACAGAGGTAGTAATTTAAAGGACACTTTTATTTATCCAATAATGTCTTAACATGCTATTCTCTTATTGGGCCAAGCACATGGAACTACCTTCCTTAATAATGGGCAGTGGTGAGACTTGAAACCAAAACTTTTATCTGCTCTAATACTATCTAGAAATTATTGAACTGAACATGCTTTGTATTTAATGTAATAAGTATGTATAGAAGGTTAGAGACGTAAATCAACACCCTTAAGTCTCAACTCTTATCTAATACATTCAAATGTAGACTCTACATAGACCAGACTCAAAACACACCTAATCTAATCTCTACATTCAAGCGTTCAAATTACATTCTATCAATATCCCCAAATAGAATACAACAGATCAACAGCCACACACAAGTGCGCACCCACGGGCTCAAAGAATCACATGTACTCCCTTAATTCCAAAATGTGTAGCACTTCTCATCTCCCCAAATTTCAACCTAAATTGCATACAATACCCTTATGCACTACTTAGATATGGGAAAATTGCTACTAATATACTTCTAATGTAGTTTCCAAATCTTCATTTTTAATAAAACTATAGACTTGATCTAGTTAATTTGGCTGTCTTATTAACCAATCAGTCAAACTGAGCAGCATAAACATTAAGCAAGTAAAATGACTTACCTGCTTCAAGTACAACGAGAAATCGAAATCCCCAGGAGACGATAGCGACCCCTCCGGTTTTGCTTTATCCACTTCACGAGCAACTCTACGGTTCAACCAGCGTATCAAAAACACCACGCCCACAGCTTCTACTGCAATAACCGTTACAGCTCCCAGAACAAACACTAAAAATAGCAACAACATCCTTCTCTTTCTCCTAAAGTTGTCCAACAAGCTCAAAAATTACTAGTAAACAAGCTTCGCTGTGTCACAAATCCATCATTTCTTTGCAGAAATCTTCGGATCCTTATAGTCGATCACTTTCAACACGATGAAGAAGGGATTTGAGAGAAAAAGAGGAGAAAATAGGTCACTTGTAACTGCGAAGAAAACCGTTTAACTAGTTAAAGGAAATTCTAGGATAATAAAGTATTACTATAAGCAGGGTTTAAGCAAAGTTGCTGACCAACTTCTGACCAACGCGTTTGTAGATTTTTTGAACTTCTTTACAAATCAAACTGAAGTGGTGGCTCTCTCCCGTCCAAATTTAGTCGCACAATTTTTAATGCCCTCCAATACCATATGACACAAATATTTTCTAGCTTTCATTTTTACTTGTCTATTATATCAAATAATATTTAATTTCTATTTTATTCTTATTATCAATTATAATTATTTATCTATTATATTTTTCTAGCTTATTATATTTATTATACTTAAAAGGTGATTTAGTAAAATCACTCTTAACATTTATTACTTTTTAATCTCTATGTGAAGTTAAAGTAGACAAGTAAAGAAAAATGGAGAAAGTAATTTGTATAAAATTAAACAAAAAAATACATATATGATGCGTTCTATTTACAATAATACAGGGGCGAATTTATTTGCTAATTTTGGATCACGAGACCCGTGGTCATCCGATTAAATTCGATATATCACTTGTATTAATTCTTAAAGAATATATTAAATACTAACTAAAGGAATCATTCTCAAAATGATAAGTTGGTTCACTGGTTCAAAGTCTTTTCTTGAATTTCTAGATTTGCCTCTATAATAATAATATCATAAAATACAAATTGTCACGTAGGATGCTATGTAGAACACATTTCTTATGTGTCTATTTATTAAATTTTATATAAATTTAACTATCTACTTATGCACAATCAAAATTAAAGAACGCAGATATTAGCTAAGGCCAATTAAATAATATATTTATATTATATCTTTTCTTTTTGATCTATCTAAAAGGAATGTTAGCTTTTTTATAACTGAAAATAATATAATTTTAATTTTTTTTAAGCGGAATAAAGTAATTTATATTTTGTTGTGGCCCATGCCTGGTCTTATTGGACTCCTATCAATTATCATTAAATCATTCTTATCTGTCGTGGTCTAAATCAGGAAAAAACGGGGGAAAATGCACCTGAAAATGACATGGGGTGTCCTATTTTGGCAGCACAGTTTAACTGGTGTTGTTTGAATGTTTTATTTGGCACAAATATCAATTACTCAATTTAATTTAAGATAAAATATATTATTTCAAAAAAATAATTTTTTTCCCTAGATTTTTATGATTGAAAGTGTAAGTAATTTTTAAATGTACTTCGGTTATACATAAATAAATGAATTAGAAATATTAAATGAATTTGTTAGATTTATTTTATTTTTACAAATTGATAATTAAGATTGGTTATTTATGATATATGTAACTTATGTTTAAATTTGAGGTTATTTGAAGTGGACTTGGGTATTGAATAATTTGTTGAATTGTTGAAACTTGAAGAATATTCTTTTCTTTTTTTTTTTTATAAAACGATCCAGACATATATGATTAGAATTTCAGTCAATTTAACATGACTAAGGTTCATATTATTTGTAATTATGAATTTCTAATCATCACACGTACTTGATGCGCTTGAAAAAAAACCTATAAAGTGTGCTAAAAAATTTGTTGGACGTGTTATTGTTTTGACAAATTAATGATTAACATTTGTTTTATATGTTAAATTGAGTGTACTTTTTTAATTTGAACTTATTGGGAATAAATTTGGGCAATGAGTGGTGTGTTGCATTTTGAAAAAAAATATATTTAAAGCCATGTAACTCAAATTTTAGTCGATTCTTATATTCATTTCAGTATTTAGCAAACATGCATAAATTTTTTTATAAAAATGTTAAATTTGTTGTTCTTTTGGCAAATTGATGATTGGTTTGTGGTCTCTAAATATGAAACTCATTTTAAAATTTTTGAGTTTATTTGGAGTAGATTTGAGTCTTGAATCGTTTTAGGTGGTTGGACACAGATTCAAACATAACTTTGACAAGTCACACCAAACTTCAGACAAAAATTATGTTATTTAACTTTAGACAAAAATTAAAGGGTAATTATAGAAATCTCATACTTTATAGGCTTAATTTTAATATAAACTAACTCTTTCTAAAATTACTAAAAATCCCTGGATTTTGGGGAAATGTCAATACATAAAAATATGCATTGATACAACGCGGAATTTTAGAGTTATTGATGATCTGTGTGTATCAATTATTAAAAATTAGACTATATCAGTTTTAATATACTGAAAACATTAAAAAACCTATCAGTAATTAATTGGTTGTTTAATTTTTTTTAGGTATCAGTGAAACTAACTGATAGTTTATAAATGTGTATCATGTATCAGCGAAATACGAGAATTTTAGTAATTTTTTTAAATGGTAGGGACTAATAGTAATTAAGTTTATAAATATCGTGTATTTGTGTAATTTTTAGAAAATTATTAAATGAGAACCTAACAATGGAAATTTATGCACTTTGCTGTGGATAGCCATTTTTGGGGGGTGAAATATTTGCAGACTAATAACCAGAATGCAAATTATTTAAAGTTTAGCCATCAATTAACAATGATTTTCATCTCTCTATCAAACAGGATTATCAGATAGTATAACCTTCATCACCTTATTATTACAAGAGGATTAATTGAAGTTTGAACTATATAATTCAAAGGTAAAGCCATAGAATCATGAAGTTAGAATATTTTGTTTTTCTTTACATTGGATTATATATATGTAAACAATTATAGTCAATGTAGAAGATCTTATATGGTTTCTAGAGCTGTTAATACGGGTTGATTCACCTCATCCAGATTAACTCATACATGCTTTGGAAGTTGACAGGTAGGCTAATCTATTTTTTTGTGGGCCAGAAAACAACTAGCCCAACCCACCAGTATGTGGGCTGCAGACCTTGCGATTCGACCCACATTTTTACAAATATATTTTTTAATTAATTTTTAAATCAAATTATAATTTTAAAATATTAAAATAAATAGCAACAAGACAATATTACATAGTATTAATGCTACTATTACTTATTATAAAAACATAATTTGTATCTAAATTTTAAAATGAACTTTGAGTTTAGACTCTTCTTATTTTTAACATTTATTATTTTTTAATTCAGCTCACGGGTCGCGCCAACCCATATTGCAAAAGCCCTCCAAATCAACAAGTTTATTCGGGCCGACAAAAAGCCCAATTTTTTAAATGAGCTTCAATAATCTTAGCTCAACCCTGTCAAAACACGAGTTAGGCTAAGTCGGCCTAATGGGCCTAGCTCATATTGACGGCTCTAATGGTTCCTAAAGTTAAGATATTTTATAATGTGTGAATGAATAATGATATATAGAATAAAAATTGGTGTATGAAAAATGTGAAAGTGTTGCAATATTTCGTATTTTTAAGCAATCTTTCGTATTTCTATGCAAGCTTTCATCTACTAGACTACTATACATGAATCTTTGCCCTATTGTATAGGCTATAAATATCTGAATTTTTCTTAGATATTATAAAAAAAATTTAGAAAGAAGTTTTTGAGGGAGAAGTTCCAAGAAAAATACTACATGGTAAAAATAAGTTTCTGTTTTCAAAACTTCAAGTGTGATTACAAGTCATTAAGTGTGGTTTGGTGGACAATAAATTTGAGGTACCGTTATTTGATTGTCATGACTCATGAGTTACTTAAAAGGAAATAATTTCCTTAAGGAAAAGACTTTGACTCCTCTTCCTTTTCATCTTATTAACTATACGATTTTTATTTTTCAGAATTTCTTTAATTTCATATTGTATATTTTATTATTTGTATGAAATTTGTTTAAAGTTATTTTGGTTGAAAAACATATTTTGTACTATGCAATATTAATAACAATATATATTTACATCCATTAGAATCATAGTATGATTTATTTAGTTGCGTATGAACTTGAAAAAAATCTAGTAGATCAATTATTTGTTGCTTGGTTTTTGTTGATTTTTTCTCTAAAAATTTAAAAAATAAAAAAGGTTTTTTTTATTTTTAAAAATCTTTCTCTTCGGTCAGAATTAGGCAATCTGGCAGGGTTATGTATATCACGTTCACTTTCAAAAAAAAAAAAAAATCCCACTTTTTCCATGCTACCTTCTTAATATATTGGGATACACAAGATCCTCTCAAACGAAGCCGCAGTACTGTTCCAATTTATTTATTTAATTTTAATTTTGGTTTTGCACGAAGTTTTAAAAATAAATGATACTTTTAAATTTTGTAATCATTAATTAATATATATAATCTATATCAAAATATCTTTCAATGATTTGTTTCTTTTTTACTCCACTATAGAGTTGACCATATATACTTCACACACAGTACAAGTATTACAAGTAAAAAATGCATTCAAGAAGATAACTGATCAAATGACGATGTTCTAGATGATGAGGAACAACTCGTCGTCCTCTGTAATTACATCGTCGAATGACGATGTTATTATGGAGATTGAAGAGGCAAACAAACCACAAGGCCTCAATAGTACAATTGTATCTGCTTATCTGACTTGGAAGGATGTTAATGTAATGGTCACTCTGAATAATGGAGATACAAGAAATGTATTAGAAGGACTAACTGGTTATGCACAGCCAGGGATATTCACTGCATTAATGGGTCCATCTGGTTCTGGAAAATCTACTCTGCTTGACGCCCTCTCTGGACGTCTTGCTTCTAATGCAATCCTCTCTGGAAAAATTCTCCTCAATGGTCGCAAAGCTAAGCTCTCATTTGGTACTGCAGTAAGTAGTTAGTTAATTCTGCTCTTATATTTTCCCTCTTTTTAGAACAGAGAGAGCATAGAGTTGAAAAAACTGTTACGTGTTTGTCTGATTTTCTTACCATAATTGGAACCTTTTAGAGGAAAATGTTTTGGACTTCTTAAATTGAGGCACCTTCTTTTTTCACTTGTCAGCATCCACGATGTAGCCATAAGAGCTTTGAGAATCTAGTTTAGAGGGAGAATTTGCAAGACACAATGTTCGTTAATCCATGAACATGATCTATACATATGGATAAGAAAAGAATAGGAATTGATCAATAGATTTCTCGAAACAATCTAAAGATGAAATATAAATCTTGGACCAACTAAGCCTCCGCGGAGACTTTCTTAAAGAGAAATCTCATGTAAATATAATGGAATAAGGTTTGATTCTATCCATGGAGATTCCGTAACTATTCCAACAAGGGAAAGTTAGACACAATTGGGTAAGTTTAATGAAGTTATTTTTCTGAGTGTTTTGTATTTACTTTTCTACCGTGGATTGTTTATTTCTATTTATGGATGTAGGTCGATGGACTGAATCATGTTTGGTGTATATATGTCTCTTTTATTGTCTGACTATCATCTTTTGAGGTTTGATTTGTTAGCTTCTGTGCAATACCTGATAACTAACAAACTGATATACACTACCGGCATATGTAACACAAGATGGTACGTTGATTGGAACACTAACGGTTCGGGAGACGATTTACTATTCAGCTCAATTACGTCTCCCCGATAGGATGCCATTATCGGAGAAACGTACACTGGTTGAGAGCACCATTGTTGAAATGGGCTTACAAGATTGTGCTGATACGTATATTGGAAATTGGCACTTGCACGGTATTAGTGGAGGAGAAAAGAGGAGAGTTAGTATTGCCCTTGAGATTCTTATGAGACCTAGATTACTCTTTCTTGATGAACCAACAAGTGGACTAGACAGTGCCTCAGCATTCTTCGTAACACAGACGCTACGTTGTCTGTCCAGAGATGGACGGACCGTGATAGCCTCAATTCACCAGCCAAGCAGTGATGTATTTGAGCTGTTTGACAGATTATACTTGCTTGCTGGAGGCAAAACAGTTTTCTTTGGTCAAGCTTCTGAAGCACACCAGGCAAGATATACCTTCCTTACTTGAGATTCTCCATCATTCTATTTTCTCATGTTTGCACTTACAACAGTCAAATTGGATCATTTTTGTCTCCGACCTTATACCTTTTTCATCATGTAGAAGTTCGAATTAAATCAAGTTTTTCATTTGCAGTTCGTTGCAGAAGCAGGATTTCCTTGTCCTTCTTTCAGAAATCCATCAGATCATTTCCTCCGGTGCACTAACTCTGATTTCGACAAAGTTAAGGAAACTCTAAGAGAGTTGATCAAAGTATGTCCTTGGAGATCATCTTGTTACTACTCAAACACCAAAAGTTTGCATTAGATTTAGGAATAACTTTTTAAATAATTGGGAACACTTAAATCATACACATTACGGAGCATGTGTTTTTGTTTTGATAAGTGCAATAAAATAGTCACTAGTCCATATAAGTCTCCACTTTCTGTTCTTATTTTAATTAGTTAGATCAGTACAATGATGATCCTCTAAACCAGATGACAACAGCAGAAGCAATTCGAATTCTTGTTGGCTTCTATCGTCGTTCTCACTACTGCCACCTAGCAAATGAGCAAGCAGAAGAAATGTCCAAAGTTGTAAGTTTTAATGTACCAAATAACTTGATTTCTTCATCATCTGTCTATTTCTTCTCTCGTCAAATGTAATCCTTTTGTTTTTCTTTTGTCACAGAAAGGAACAGTTTTTTATTCTAAGGGTAGCCAGGCTAGTTTCTTTATGCAGTCTTACACCTTAATCAAACGTTCGTTTGTCAATATGTCAAGAGACTTTGGTTATTACTGGCTGAGGGCTGTGATCTACTTAGTGGTCTCCATCTGTGTTGGAACCATTTATTTTAATGTGGGAACAAATTATAATTCCATCCAGGTAACTTGTTTCTCCTAATGGGATTTTTAACTTGATCCCTTGTAATTAATGTCCTCAACAAGAAGACACCTTTTCTCTTTATTTATCAAATTGACATTATGCAGGCAAGAGGTGCATGTGCAGCTTTCATCTTTGGATTTGTGACATTCATGTCGATAGGAGGTTTTCCTTCATTCGTGGAGGATATGAAAGTTCGTACTTTGTATGACTCTTGAAAAATCTACCTTAACTATAAAATGATACATTGTCACACAATTCTAATTATTTGGTCAATCTAAACAGGTTTTCCAAAGGGAAAGGATGAATGGGCATTATGGTGTCATTGCATTTGTCATAAGCAACACATTATCTGCAATGCCGTTCCTTGTATTGATTGCAGTTCTTTCTGGTACTGTCTGCTACTTCATGGTCCGCTTCCATCCAGGATTCTCCTACTATTTGTTCTTTGTATTGACCCTGTATGTCAGCGTCACGGCGGTTGAGAGCCTGATGATGGTCATAGCTAGTGTTGTCCCTAATTTCCTCATGGGTATCATTGTAGGGGCTGACATTCTGGTAGTAAACTTAATCTGTTTCCGTTTATTAGACTACGATTTTTTTTTCACTCATCTTAGAATCCAAAGTATAAATGCACACCATTTTCTACACTTAACAATTGTGTATGTTCCTGTCTCAGGGAATATCTATGGTGGTCTCTGGGTTCTTCAGACTCCCCCATGACATCCCAAAAGCTGTTTGGCGTTACCCGGTGTCTTACTTGACTTTTGATTTTTGGGCTATACAGGTAAAAACTTGCTGCAGATTTTACCTGTTATAAGCTCACAATGGAAATGTTTACATCATCAGAGCCTAAAGATAATTACATGTAACAATCCATAGTAAGTGGAATTAGTAGCCTTAAAACTAAAGCAGTTAATGTAACATGTTAAAATGCACTAATAACATAAACAATTTTACAATGTATAAGCTATAAATTCGATGCTTTATAGGCACCAACTTGGCATGTTCAGACCAATTACGTGCTTTGAAGACGATGTAGATATCAATATAGTAGTCATTTGATGGAATCAGTCGAGTCTTATTTTGACTCTGAATATGAATCAATGACTCTAATTTGGTGGTTTCTGTAGGGGCAATACAAAAACCACTTGAAGGGGTTGATATTTGATAACCAGAATCCTGATCTTCCCAAGATTACAGGTGAATACGCACTAAAACAAATATTCCAGATTCAGGTGAACAGATCAAAATGGGTGGATCTAAGTGTCATCTTCTCTATGATAATCATCTACCGCGTAATATTCTTCATCATGATCAAGATCAACGAGGATGTTACTCCTTGGCTCCGAGGTTACATTGCTAGGAGAAAAATGTAGCAGAATGGTGCAAATCAGAACTAAGACAATGGCAGCATATGCTCCTGCTCAATGACTTTCTCCAAGGATCTGGGAGTCAATGACCAAATGACAAGATCAAAAGGAATCAATCAAATTAGAAAAAAAAAAGTACATAAGGAAAAAGCCTATTATTTGTTTATTCTTATTCTTATAAGTCACATAAAAAGTTGCATTCACATATTCACTATCGCAAGAATTTTTACAATGTATAGGCTCACACTCTATTATTCTTCAAAGACTATTTTCTTATATAGTCGATGGTATACCTTACTCTACACTCTAATTATTTTTCTCTCTGTGTTGGTATGATGCCATTTGAATAGCTAGAAACATGTGAAATGTATGACTAACCTAATAACGAAAGTTTCATAAGGGACTGGAGCAGGCTACCATGATCTTAGCATGAGACAAAAGATCTTCTTTCTAAAGAGATTCAAATCAGAACTCTTATATGTCCAAAATTCAATATTGAAATAATTTCAAAGATTTTCCCTAACTTTGTCCGTGTCAACAAACAATTCGAAATACCTTGACTTTTTTAGAACAGGTCCGAGTTAAATAGCAATGATTCAAAATACTTCTTTTTACACTATTACATAAACTGATGTCTCTATCTGTAGGGATGAAAAGTCCCACGTTGTATTAATTGGCCGGTAACCAATTTCCACGAAGATGTTTGCAAAATCTTGCTAAAGGAGAAGGAAGACTTTATTTTTTAACACATGAGATATAGGGCTGGACCCTAAAATTTGAACTGTACAATTCAAACTTAAAGGCCACAGAATCCTAAGGAAAAGAGTTTGTATACTCTTTTAACTTTGTGATTTACAATAGATATACTTTTAGTTATGAAAGTGATTCATATACCTCTACTGTTATACAAATGATTCACATATATTCTTTTTCTCTAACGGAAGTGAAAAAATTAATGTTAAATTATTTTTTATTAAAAATCATGTAGGAGTATATTTGATCCTTCACATTTTTTTGACTTTTTTAATTCAAAAAAGCTAATTTAAATTTATTACTTTGATGGTCATTTTTTAAAACTTATTTGCTTGAAAAATTTATTATAAATGCCCCAATCATTATATATAGCCACAAAAAAATTGTTAATTTTTTTATTTTTTACTTTTTCTCTTCTTCCATTTACATTTTTTTCTTTTTATTTCTCTTATTTTTACACTAAAGAAGGGAAAAAAAAGTGAAATGAAAATAAGAAATTCAGTTAATAATAATAATAAAAGTAAAAGAAATTAGTGATAAAGATCAAATATATGGATGAACTTTGCTAGAAGAATCATATATGCTTCTATATGAATTATTTTAACATTAAAAATTATCAAAAAATAAACTTAAAATTATTTTTTCCTAAAAATATTTTTGAGCCACCTTTGTAGGGAGTTTGAATTAAGGGTGACAAACAAGTTTTTAAATTTAAAAAAAGTGACTCAAGTTTTAAATTTGGGCATTAAATTTGGGCATTTTCAAACAAGTCCTCAAGTTATATTTTTTACACTTTCACCCATAAATTAAAATACCCTACT
>JBCEWC010013207.1:0-15243 GCA_038996855.1 Solanum aculeatissimum
CAAGTATTTTGTAAATGAGCTTGACTCTTATTCTATGATGTTATTTTGAAATGGTTTTCCCTTAGTCCCTAATTCCCGTTATTTAACATTGAATGTACTTTCGCGACCGATGAAGTGTGATGACAAGTTGAGAGGCTTGTTTGGGGTTCCTTCGGGTTTTTCATTCGCCATGTCACGCTAAGGCCCTAGGCTTGGGTCGTGACAACTTCTTTCTGAACTAAATACAGTCATTATGAGTTCATTATGATATCATTTGGGATGACCAATACCCTTGTGACATTTATGGAGTTGATGAATTGTGTGTTTCGGCCCTACTTAGATTCGTTTGTGATTATTTTTATTAATGACATCTTTGTTTAATTTAAGACCAAGGCAAATCACGTCAAACATTTGAATTTGTGCTTTTGACATGACCTACGCCTAAGGCCTAGATATGATACAATAAATGAGCAACTCGAAAGTACCTCAAACAAGTCTTTCAGTGTTTGTCAAGCATTTCATAAATATTGTCTTATAAGATAAAGCAAAAACAATGTGTATGGGACTAGGGGAAACCTTACATATTAATGAGCACTAGATCACAAACAACTTATACATGTCCAATAATATATCTAACGTTAGACTTAGGAGGGGGCTAAGACATATCTCTAGCTTGCCCTTAATAAAAGTAACAAGGAAAGTACAACAAAGGATGTCTCAATGTCTCATTACATCCCAAGCTTGAAACAAATATGACCTTGATCTACGGGTCATAGATTGAACTAGGCTTTTAGATGGAGGTTTCGTCTTGGTTACACCTCCAAACATCAAAAGCTTAAAACTTGAACCTCAATCTACAAACTCTCATTAATGGCCCATAGTTCCATCTACAGGTCATAGATACTCCTCATAAGTTCACCCTATACTTAGAAAATTTCACATCTTCGAAGCCCAAACCACAAAATCAATTTATGACTCATCAACCAAACCACAACTTGAACATAGTCTCTTCCTAGTTACATCCCTCAACTTTAGAAGATTGGAACATGATCTTTTTAACCTACAAGACTCTGTATACAAGCCCATGGTTCCATTTATAGGTCATAGATACCCTTCATACAACAACCAGAACTTTTAGAATTTTATCAAGTACCTGCCACATCCATGAGGCCTATGGATGACTTCATAAATCAACCACTGGCTGTAGATGGGGTCGTACATGACTGCACCAAAAATTGAACTTGCACCTATCTCTAAAAATTTGACCTTTTAACATACAGGGTATTACAACATCTCTACCTTTGGGACATTCATCCTTGAATGAGATAAAAACAAGGTTGAGTGGAGTAAAGAAATAGCTAACAGCCCAACATGAATGCAATGATGCAACCTGAACATCATTTTAATGAAGTTTTCAAACTTATGCATTAAATATCATTCAAATACAGTCTCACAAGTATGTATGCATGCATAATAACATGGAAAGCTAAAATGCAAGGAAATTGAGGTTTTTGGCCAAGAGTAACTTAGTACCTTAAGCTTGAGTAGAGTGAAAAAGATGAGGGTATTATTTTATCATGTCCCCTTTTGCTTCCCACGTGGCACTTTCAACTTGTTGATTTCTCCAAAGGACTTTGACAGATGCAACTTCTTTGTTCCTCAACTTTCTCACTTGCCGGTGTAAGATCTCAATCGGAACCTCTTCATAGGTCAAGTTTTCTTCAACACTCACATCTTCCAATGGCACGATAGAACTTGGATCACCCACAAACTTCTACAATATTGACACATGAAACATTGGATGAAACATACTAATTTCCAATGGAAAGTCCAATTCATAGGCCACCTTACCAATCCATTTTAGGATCCTATAAGGCCCTATATATCTAGGGCTCAATTTATCCTTCTTACCAAATCATATCACACTTTTCATGGGTGAAACTTTTGAGTAGACCCATTCATTTAAATCATACTCAAGATCCCCCTTCCTAACATTGGAGTATGACTTTTGGTGACTTTGGTCCATCCTCAACCTCTTCTTTATGAGCCTCACCTTCTCCATAGCATCCAAAACCAAGTTGAGACCAATTAAAGCCATCTCACTAACTTTGAACCAATCCACCAGAGATCTACATCGTCTTTCATACAAGGCCTCAAATGGCGCCATCTCTATGCTAGAGTGATAACCATTATTGTAGGCAAACGCAATGAGTTGTAGATGATCGTCCTAACTTCCCTTGAACTCCAACACAAAAGCCCTCAACATGTTCTCTAAAGTTTAAATCATCTACTCAGCTTGCCCATCAATTTGAGAATGGAAGGTGATGCTTAACTTCATCTAGGTACTAGGACCTATTTGAAATGACCTCTAAAAATGAGAAGTGAATTGGGCACCACAATCTAATTTAATGGACAATGACATCCAATGCAACCTTACTAACTCATGGATATACAACTTGGCATACTCTTTAGTACTATATGAAGTCTTTACTGGTAGAAAGTGATCTCACTTTGTCATCCTATCCACAACCACCCAAGTCGAGTCCCATTTCTTCCTAGTACGGGGCAACCCTACTACAAAATCCATGTTTAATTTCCCCCACTTCCAAGTGGGAATTTCAATATATTTGGCTAGGTCACCCGACCTTTGGTGTTCGGATTTCACTTGTTGGCAATTAGGGAATTCTACCATGAAGTTTGCTATATCTTTCTTTATTTTATTCCCCCAATACACCTCTCTTAGGACCCTATACATCTTGGTGTATCTTGAGTGAATATAATATTATGAACTGTGACCATCACCAAAAATCATCTCCCTTATGTTGTCTACATTAGGAACACATAGCCTCCCTTAGTAATGGAGAACACCATCTCCCCCTTGTGAAAAGACTTCTATTTTCTTATCTATCACCAACCTCTTTAACTCCACCAATGTCAGGTCTAAGTCTTGCTTTTCCTTAACATTTGCTACTAAAGATGATTTAGAACCATTGTGCACACGGATACTACCCTCACTAGAACTACTCAATCTAACCCCCAAACTGGCCAAACGGTACATATCCTTTACTTCCTCTTCCTTCCCATCATCAATATAAGATATTCAAACCATAGACACCTTACTAAGTTCATTGTCTACCATATTAAAATTACCCAGATAGTACATCACACTCATGTCATAATCCTTTAGAAGTTCTAGACATCTTTTTTGCCTAAGGTTAAGGCTCTTTTGGCTAAACATGTATTATAGACTTTTGTGTTCGTTAAATACCTCCACATGCACCCTATAAAGATAATGGCACCTAAATTTTGATGTAAAGACAATTTCCATAAGCTCAAGATCACGAGTTAGGTAGTTTCTCTCATGCACCTTCAATTGCCTTGAGGCATAAGCTATAATCTTTCATGTTGCATAAACACACACCCTAATCTGATATGCAAAGCATCATAATAGATGACAAACCCCTCGGTACCTTTGACAAGGTTAATACTGGAGCCAATGTTAATCAATACTTTAAGGTTTTGAAACTCCTCTCACACTCATCCATCCAGAAGAGCATTGGTTTCTTTTGAGTCAACCTTATCGAAGGTGATGAAATAGAGGATCACCCTTCGGCAAATCTTCTATAATAATTGGCTAGACCCAAATATCTCCTTATGTTTGAAGGAAACAATGGTCTAGGACAATTCTTCACCACTTCCATATTTTTAGGATCAACCTTAATCCCCTCACTAGATACCACAAGCCCAATAAAAACAACTTCTTTTTAACCAAACTCACACTTGCTAAACTTGGCAAACAATTGCCTATCCCTTAAATTTTAAAGCATGATCCTCAAATGAACCATATGTTCTTCCTTGCTCCGAAATACACCAATATATCATCTATGAAGACCACCACAAAATCATCGAGATAAGGCTTGAATACCCTATCATTAGGTTCATGAAAACTTTTTAGTGCATTCATCAAACCAAATGACATCACGAAAAACTAAAAATGATCATACCTCATCCAAAAATCCATCTTGGAATGTAACACTCCTTCACTCTTAGTTGATGATAGCTAGACCAAAGATCAATCTTGAAAAAGTGACTTGCCCCTTGCAATTGATTAATCAAATCATTGATTCTCAAGATTGGATACTTATTCTTAATAGTCACCTTGTTTAATTATCGGGAGTCTATGCACATCCAAAGTGACCCATCATTCTTCCTCACAAACAACACGGAAGCACCCCATGGTGCGTTCTTGGCCTTATGAAGCCCTTCTCAAACAAATCTTTTTGTTATTCCTTTAACTTTTTTAACTCTATCGGGGCCATTTGGTAAGGAGGAATGGAAATAGGTTGGGTATCAGGGAGAAGATCAATACCAAAATTAACTTTTCTTTTGGGAGGGACACTATGTAGGTCATCGAGAAAGACATCGAGGAACTTATTTATGATAGAGAGCGACTCAAGAGTAGGGGTTTCAAAATTTACATCCTTAAACCTTACAACATGATAGATGCACCCCTTAGCAATTAAATTACAGTCTTTAAGACACCAAATTAATCTACCATTAAACACCGAATTGCTACCCTTCCAATCAAGAATAGGCTCATTAGGCAATTGGAACTTGACCCTATGAGTGCTATAGATGATAGAGACATACGATGCATTCAACCAATCCATATCAAGAATGATATTAAAATCAACTATGTCAAGTTCAAAAGGATCACAAGGAATGACTTTATGAAAGATAGACATGAGATAATTTCTATAGACTCTCTTTGCTACAACCGACTCACTAATGAGAGTACAAATTGAAAAGGGTTCCAATAAGACTTCAAGACATACATCAAATCTATTTGAAAAGAAAGGAATAACAAAAGACAAATTGGCACCTAGATTTAATAATGCATATGCAGCAAAGCTTAATACCCATAGCATATTGATGATAACATTTAGAGTCTCTTCCACCTTTCGCCTAGCATGTAAAAGATAGAATTGATTGGTGCATTGAGCACCTCCTTGAGCTTGTCCACCTTAAAATTCTTGGCCTTAGGGCCTAATACCACCACCACCACTCCTACAGTCCTTGGCTTGGTGACCAAGATTATCGCACTTGAAGCATGCATTGAATCCAACCAAACATTCTCCCTTATGAAGCTTTTCACACTTCTTGCAATTTGGAGTAGCTTGGGAATTCAGACCTCTTTGTATCTTGGGGTTGAATCTCTTTTCCTTGTTGAATCTTTCGAGAGGAATGTCAGTTGGTCCTTGACTCACTTGCCTTTGACTAGCATGGAGCTTGCTATTTCTACCATTTATGGACTTTTTGTGGGAGAATTCCCCACCATTAATCCGAGCCCTTTTCAACTCCCTAGCATGCTGCCTTACGTTTTCATCTTCAATTTGTTCTGCATAAGTCATGAGTTGCGAGATGTCTATTTTCTTCACTAGTATAATGGTCTTACATTCCTTAGAAAGCAAATCCAAAATTCCAGAGATGAACGTGCTCATTCTTGCCCTTGGCTCAGCAACCATGAATGGTGCATACTTGGAAAATTTTGGTGAGCTTGAGGGAATACTCCCTCACACTCATATTTCCTTGGCGGAGGTTAATGAACTCTTGTATCTTGGCCTCCCTTAACTCCAATGGGAAGAATCAATCTAGGAGCGTTCCCTTTGAACTCTTCCCAAGAAATTGGTCTCACTTCTTCACTCCTCTCAACCACCCACTGATCATACCACACCTTGGAGATACCCTTTAGTTGATAGGCCACAAGCTCGACCTTCTTATTTGGAGGTACTCCCATAATCGCCACAATATGATAGGCGTTATCAATAAAATGCATTGGGTATTAATCTATCTTGGTGCCATGAACGTTAGGTATATTTATCCCTACAAAGTGTTTTATCCTAGTAGCTTGGGTAGGCACATATGAAGGAGGAGAAATATCCCAATTGACCTGGTTGGCCATAGCTTGAGCCAACATAGTGAAAGAAGCCCAAAACGTTTCATGTGAAACTACATTCTCTTATGAGACTGGATGAACTTGGTCCTCATCCATAACTCTCAGAGAAGGTACACTTCTTGGATGTAGTATCTAAAAAATCACAAAGAATAATTTGTTAGATAAGAGATATCATAAGACAACTCTAAGGCACAACATGATGCATGAAAGAATGGAAAGTTTCCTAAATGACTTATAGTCTCCTATACATAGTTGAGGAGCGTTTCACAACTACGAACAAGACCTTATTTAGCATGATTTGTTGGACTTCGAGGACTATTTCAAACCTAGAGCTCTGATACCAAGTTTGTCACAACCCGATCCTAGGGCCTAGACATGACACGACAAATGACGAATCCAAAAGTACATCAAACAAGCCTCTTAACATTTGTCAAGCATTTCATAGGTATTGACTTGTAAGATAAAGCAAAAACTAGGGTCATGGGTGTCACGACCCGGAAGCGGGGCCTAGATGTGACATGGCGAAGGAAAACTCGAAAGTCTTCGATCAAGCCATCATAGCATCATCACACACATCATCGGTTCAGAAACACAAAAAAGTAAACACATAACATATAATTCTAGGGGAAATGGGGCCTTGGACTCAAGCTATGGGGATGTTGCCGGGAATGGGATGAGCATGAATCACATAACAAGTATTTCTAAGGGGTGGGTAAATAGGACTCAAGCTATAGGCATACCGGGTTAGGGGACTTTCCACATAAGCACATTCCCAACATTCACAAGACCATAAGCATAAACATAAGCATAAATGGAACATCATTTCCATAAACAAATCCCACTAGTCATAATATCCCAATAAAGCATAATACAACGTGCAAGAGTTTAGTGTGTCCAACATAGCATCTACAAAAGATAGAGTAGGGCCTGACATAGTTTTGGGCTCACCCTCAATATATGAAACAAGAAAATAAACAAATATAAGGAAGATAGAAGGTGGATATTGCCCTTCAACAAAAGGGCTCACCACAATCTAATAACTTCAAGTATGTCACTCGTCGTCCGCCGGAAGGTAGAAGTCGTCACCGGTCCCTACATGATTAGAACATGTAGATGAAAATATGGGTTAGCACAAAATATGTACTAAGTATGCGGGTATGCAATGCATATGACAATATAGTATGACCAAACGAGATGACAAGGGGACAAGTGATACGAAAGGAATGCACAGAGCTAAAAGAGGAGTATATCATGACAATATGCCATGCCATGATGCATGAAGAGAAACCTAAGATCATATCATAGCGGGGATGTGACCTAAACCGACAATAGAGGGAACCCGAGCGAGCTACTACTTGGATTCAGACTACTTGCCAGGTAGATCCCTAGTCAACCCTTTTACAAGGGGATACATAACAAGTCAATCCCATCTAGGGAGATATCCCATGTTGGCACATGGTTTGACAAAAAAAAGCATGGACCCTTGGAGATAGTCCACTCCGACTCCAATTCCTCGGTGCTAAGTCTCATCCTACAGGAATATATATATATATATATATATATATATCCATGCAAGCTTTTAAAAATGGAGAGTTGACATTCTTTTCAAAACCATGTTTCATTAGACAAACCAAATCATGATCAAATACATATCCATAATTAGGCTAAAAAGCCAACAAGATTTTCCATAACCATTTCCATATCAATGCAATAGGAGTAGCTCATCTACGTAGCTTATCATATCAAGTCTTCATAACATATCAAAATGGTGCAAGCACCCATAATGCTAAAAGATCCATAACAAGAGACTATGTGTTCACAAGCCTTAACATATCATATCATAACAAGAGGGCCATGCCCTTAACAAGAGTTTCATCATAACCATTCTTCAATGCATATGCCATGAATGAGAAATCAAGTGCATGGGTAATGGAGATTCAAACCTTAAACCATAATTCAATAGATAATTCAACTTAATTCATGAAAAGGTTCCAAGTCAAAACATAATGAACTTTACCTATGCATAATATACCATTAAAGGGACATGCACATGGATCCTTCAAGAATTTCCATGCATTTCATAAAATTCAAACTTAAATCATCATTAAGTCACGTAATTTCTACAGCTCACAACTCAATGCAATGAAATACCTCAAAATTTAAAGAAGCCATAATTAAAGAAAACTTAAATTCATAATTTAAAAGGATAGTTCTTGGGTATTCATGGATAAAAGGTAATCCATGAATCAAACCCACATACCTAGAGATTAGCCAAGAGAATTGAATGGATTTGCAAGAAATGTGATTTTTCCCAAATTTCTTCAAGGTTTCATCAATGGAGGTCATGAGGATTGAGAGAATTGTGGTGAGGATTAAATAGTGTTAGAATGAATAAAGGGGGATTAGGGTTTGATTTAGGGGTCTTAGGAGACCTTATAAAGGCCAAAAGGGGCATAGGATTAAACCAAATTATGAATTAACCATTAATGAAACAGATAGAATTTATAGAAAATAGGGCCTCACAGAGGATACCCAGTGGCCGTGTACTGGCTCACGGGTCGTGGTCCTTTCCGTAGGACCAAACTTGGTCCAAGAACCGACCCTGAGCCTAGGCAGCTCACTGGACCAACCTATGGGACCCTTCACGGACCATGAAGGCTCACATGGACCGTGAAGTGGTCCGTGAGGCTACACTTAGTCCAGGGCTTGGCCTCCTACCCCTAGGGACACACTGGAGCAGCCCATGGGCACCACCATGGACTGTGAACCACCAAACGGTCAGTGGTCCCCCACTTAGACCCCAATCTAGAACCCTTTTCCAGCTTACTTCCAATTACGGGCAGTCTCACTGTAAAGACCATAACTTTCACATCTAAACTCCGAATTGAGTAAAACTAGTTGAGTTTCAAAGATAACTCAAAGAGATTTGATTTGATATATAATAGACTACACATTTCATCTTGTATCAAAAGATATTCCCTCTCAAAGTCAGTGCTGCCTAAACAGCCTTACAACCTTGGAAGGGGGACTCTAAGCGATCACGAGCGAAGACGTGTTGAAGTGAAAGCCCCCAAAACAATTCCTTTGAATCCGGCCACTTAAATACAACCCATGGATACAAATATTCAACCATGAAGAGTTCAACACTAACCTTGACCAACTATTGTGAAGTTCAAAATTTTTTGGGTCGTTACATCATCTCCCCCTTGGGAACATTCATCCTTGAATGAGCTAAAACTATGACTTGAGGACAATAATCAAACAAGAGACATTTTAACCACAACCTATAATGGATCATGCATCATTTCAAAAGTCTTTCAAAACTCATGTCAAAACATCATTTAAATCATTTTTGTGCTCATGTATGCATGCAATATCATGAAACTCAAGAAATTAAAGAATTAGTACCATACGAGGATAGAACCTAGTACCTTAGTCTTGAGTAGATTGGAAGAGATAGGGATATTGCTCAATCCTGTCCAACTCCGCTTCCCACGTTGCACTCTCCACGTCTTGGTTTCTCCAAAGCACCTTGATCGAAGCTATATCCTTGTTACGAAGCCGCTTCACTTGCCTATCCAAAATTTTAATCGGCACCTCTTCATAAGTCAAATTCTCCTCAACTGTCACACCCTCTAAAGGTGTAATTGCCTTAGGATCACCAACCAACTTCCTCAACATGGACACATGGAATACCAGATGAATAGAGCTTATGTCCAAAGGAAAATCCAACCTATGAGCCACATTGCCAACCTTGTCCACAATCTCATAAGGTCTGACATATCGGGGGCTCAACTTTCCCTTTTTGACAAAATGCGTGATGCCTTTCATCGGGGACACTTTCACATACACCCAATCACCAACATGAAATTTGAGATCCCTCTTCCTAACATCCGAATAAGATCTTTGATGACTTTGAGTCGTCTTCAATCTCTCCCTAATTATTCCATCTTTCCATGTTGAGGAAATTGGTTGGTGATCCTAAAGCAATTACACCTTCGGAGGGTATGACGATTGAGGAGAATTAGACCTATGAAGAGGTGCCGGTTGAAATTTTGGATAGGCATATGAAGCGTCCTCGCAACAAGGATGTAGCTTCGGTCAAGGTGCTTTGGAGGAACTATGACGTGGAGAGTGCAATGTGGGAAGCGGAGTTGGACATGATAGAGCGATATCCTATCTCTTCCAATCCACTCAAGCCTAAGGTACTAGGTTCTATCCTTGTATGGTCCTAATTCTTTAAATTCTTGTGTTTCATGACATTGCATGTATGCATGGACACGAAAATAATTTAAATGATGCTTTGAAAGACTTTTAAAATGATGCATGATTTGTCATAACTTTGATGAAAATGTCTCTTGAACACCATAATGGTTGGTAAAGGTTAGTGTTAAACTGGTCATGGTTGAATTTTGGTAGCCATGGGTTGAGTTTAAGTGGCCGGATTAACAATGGATCTGTTGGTTAAGTTATGGTTCCAGTTGGGCAGTGTACTTTGAAAGATCATAACTTTTGGTACAGGTTAACTGTGTGGGCTGCTATACGTCAACTTAAAGCTCTTTAAGTTATCTTCTCAAGCAACTGATTTCACTCAATTCGGAGTTCGTATGGGAAAGTTATGGCAAAAATAGTGAGACTGCTCGTAATAGAAAGGACGCTGGGAACAAGGTTCTAAAATTGGGTTAAGGACTGGACCACGGACTGTTTGGGTATCCATGGTCCGTATGGGTGCTCGATGGTTGGTATAGTGGGCTCCTAAGGGTTGGGGTCCAAGCCATGGACCAAGTATGGTCCCACGGACCACCCCACGGTCTGTGAGACCTTTTACGGCCCGTGAAGGGGTCCCGTGAAATGGGGCAGAACGTTGGCCAAGGTTCGGGGCTGGACTCCAGACCAAGTGATGCTCTACGAACCAGTACACGGTGTGTGTGCAACTACACAGTCCATGAGACCCACTATGAACTGATCCT
This sequence comes from Solanum aculeatissimum, assembly GCA_038996855.1. Lineage (NCBI taxonomy): Eukaryota > Viridiplantae > Streptophyta > Magnoliopsida > Solanales > Solanaceae > Solanum > Solanum aculeatissimum. The sequence continues at coordinate 10,906 of JBCEWC010013207.1, forward strand.
GAAATTGCACCGAGCGTTCGAGTCGAAGTTAAGGCCAAGTGTAGTCCCACGGGCAGGTACACGGCCCGTGGGCATGTTGACGGGCACTGTGTGCCAACCATGAGACCCTGTTTCAGTGAATTAGTCCATTTAATTAATGGTCAATTCTTAATTTAGTTAAATCCTATGCCTTGTTTAGGCTTTTTAAGGTCTCCTAAACCCCCTGAATCAAACCCTAAACCCTCTTCATCCATTCTAACACTCCTCAATTCATTTTAAAATTCTCTCAATTCTCTTGACCTTCATTAATGAAACCTTGAAAAAATTTAGGGAAGATCATTCTTGTTGTGAAATCCTCCAATTCTCTTAGTTAATTTCAAGGTATGTGGGTTTTGATTCATGGATTCCCTTTCATCCATGAAGAGCCAAGAACCCTCCTCTTTAAATTATGATTTTAAGTTTTCCTTAAGGTTGGGTTCTTTAAATTTTTAAGTATTTAATTGAATTAGATTGTGGGCTGTAGAAATTAGGTGATTTAAAGTTTATTTAAGTTGGAATTATATGAAGGTTCAATGATTTTGATGATGATCAAGTTATGCATGTCCCCTTTTCTCTTGAACTATGCATGGGTAGTATTTAAATGATGTTTTGAAGGTGGATTTAACTTGAATTTCTTATGAACCACTCTCGAATTGAATTTAAAGTATGAATTCTAGTATCCATGTTATTCTCATTGTTCCTCATGACCTTTGCATGCCTGATCATGGATTTTGATGAAGGTTTTGATGTGGGCTAAGTCCCAAACATGTTTATGACTATGAGTTTTAACAAGTATGGGTTATGACTAAGTGTGATCACACTAAGTCAATGATATGGATCTTTAAGAAACATGGGTGCTTGCACCAATATGATATGACAAGTATGAAAAGTGTGGAGCTACTCTTATGCATAAAATTTTACATGAAAGTTTGTTTGGCGTTTTAGCCCATGAAGCATGATTATGAAATATGTTTGACGCTTGCGAAGTATGCATAAGAGTAATGAAAGTGATTTGGCTTTTTGGCCCAAGTATGCATGGTTCGATGTTCAAGTGTCAAGTTTCCATTTTAAAAGCGTGTATATGTATAGGTATTCTTGTGGGATGATGACTTAGTACCGAGAAGGACTAGAGTAGTAAGTGGTCTATCCCTAAGGGTCCCACTACATTCCCAAAACTATGTGCCAACGTAGGTTGCTACTGAAATGGGAGGCCCATAAGGTATGCTTTGATATGATATGCTATGTTATGTAAATCCGTCTAAAGTGAGAGACCCGTAAGGAAGGTGGACATCACACCAAAATGGGAGTCCCGTACGGTGTGGTGTAGTTTATCTTTGGCAAGTAATCTTCTCCGATCAAATGGGAGGCCTCATTGGGCAAGTTCATGTTGTAGCTCACATGAGTTTGGATGTCGGTTATGGTTCCATCCCCTCTATACTATAGGCATTATGGAATTTCATGCATCATGATCATCATGGCATATTGCTATATTATTCCTTCATATATTCTCTTCTACATATGTGCCCTTGCCCTGTAGGTTTTTATAGGTTCATATGCATATGCATTTGCATGCCCGCATACTTAGTGCTTTATTGTGCTATCCCACACTCTTGTCTACATGTTCTAACCATGTAGAGATCGGTGACGACTTTCATCTACCTTTACACGACAAGTAATCTCTTGAAGCTACTAGCTTGTGGTGAGCCCTTTTGTTCAAGGACAATAACTACCTTCTATCTATCTTATAATCGTTTACTTTCTTATTTAATGTATTGAGGGTAAGCCTCAAACTATGTCGAGGCCCCACTCTTTCTTATGTAGAGGCAATGTTGGACATGTTAGACTCTTACACATTGTATTATGCTTATTTTAGGATGTTATGAAAATTGGGATAATGTTATGGATGTGATGTTCCAATTATGCTTTTGCTTATGTTTATGGGATTGTGATTGGTTGGAATGTGCTTATGTGGAAAGTTCCCTAACCCGGTATACCCCCACATCTTGAGTCCTACTTACTCGCCCCTTAGAAAAACTTGCTATGTGCTATGTGATTCATGCTCATCCCACTCCTGGCAACATCCCCATAGCTTGAGTCCAAAGTCCCGTTTCCCCTAGAATTATGTGTTATGTCTTTACGTTTCCACGCTTCCAAACCAATGGTGTGAGTGATGATGCTATGATGGCTTGATCGAGATCCTTTGGGTTCTCCTTTGCCATGTCACATCTAGGCCCCACTTCCGGGTTGTGACACATGGATATTTGACATGAAATGGTGAGTTGACGTTTTAGCCCAAGTGTGACATGAACTGAAATATGTTTGGCTTTTAATCATAAATATGCATTGTTCTGATTTTGAAAGACTTGTCCTCCTTTTGAAAAGCATGTATATGTGTATGTATTCTCATGGGATGTTGACCTAACACTGAATGTAATTGGAGTAGTAAGTGGGCTATCCTCAAGGGCCCATTTCTTTCTCTTGAATTGGGTACCAGCGTTGGGACCCTTTATAGGATTATTATGATATGATATGTAAATACTTCTAAAATGACCGAGTCATAAGGAAGGTGGCCATCACACTGAAAAGACTGAATTGTAAGGTGTGATGTAAGCTACACTTGGAAAGTAGTACACCCTCATTCTAATGTGGGGACTTGAAAACAAGAGTTCATGTATTAGCTCGCATAGATTGTCATGTCGGTTACGATCTCATCCTTTATATGTTAAGCATTATGGAATTCATACATCATGGAGTTTATGGCATATGGATATATTATTCATTCTTATATGATTCGTTCTATTTATATATAGATTTGTGTGTGTGTGTGCGCCCTTGCTATCTAACATTAATTTGCAGGATTACATGTTCATAGTATTTGCACGCCTGCATACTTAGTACATTCAAACGTATTAACGCATACTATTTTGCTTACATGATCTAACTATGTAGGGACATGAAAATACCACCTTCTACCCCTTGACAACTAGTTTATTGACTCAGAGTTGCTTGTAGTGAGTCCTATCTTCCAAGGTCAAACTGACTTCTATCTACCTACCATGATTATGATGCTTATTTCTTTAGTTTGAAGGTGAGATCAGGATGTGTCTTGGCCCCCAACCTATTCTATACTAGAGGCATTGTTGGACATCTTGCAGTCTACCACATGAGTTATGTTATGTGTATCTTTGAGATGTTATGCTTAAGTACTATGTATGGATGATATGATTATGTGATAGGAGATGTTATGGAAATTCCTAAATCCTATGATTTGCTCATAGCTTGAGTCCTCCTTACCCGTCCCTAGTATTATGTGTTATACTCTATGTGAATCCATGTCAATCATTACCCTTATGATATTGTAACAACCCAAAATTTTTCAAAATATACTTATGGTTGGCATTTTATGATGTACTACAAGCCATGTATGAATTTTGGTGGCCACGGGTTGAGTTTAAGTGGCCAAATACAAATTGGGCTAGAAAATGGCCTAGAGGGACAGTTTTGACAGTCAACTTCAAATAGTCATACCTTTTGGTTTAGGATGCACCATGTGAGCTACTACATATCAAATTAAATCTCTTTGAGTTAGCTTCGCAACTAAAGTGGTTTCACTCAATTTTGATATCGTATGAGGGTGATATGTCCCAAACAGTGAGACGGTCTAACATTCGGAAGCCATTGGAGATAGGCTTGGAAAAATGGCCAAGGATATTGACATGGACTGGTAAACTTTGAATGGTACATCTAAGGTGTTGTGTGATGTTCAAGTGAGCTTGGGGTGCCTTTGAACCACCCCAAATCTAAGTGTGGGTTGACGGGACCCTTAACGGGTCATCTGGCATTTAACGGCCTGTTCACTGCCACGTTAAGTGAGGCAGTGGCTAAGCCATGGCTTGGTGGATGTTTTTGAAGTTAAGGAGGGTCAGACGGTACATGACAAGGGCTGTCTCACCTTAGACGGTCCGTTTGGCTACTCGTCAAACGTGACAGTAAGCCCTCCGAGATTTCGTGTGGAAAATTAGCTAAGTACAACTTGAGGGCACGTTGCACGGCCCGTGTGACCATTTTCCGCCACTGTAGCTTCCGTTTCGGTGCCGTGTACAGTGAAAAGTTCCGGTTTATTAATGATATTTTCATGATTTAACAATTCCCTAAGCCCCCTTTTAGTCCCTTAAAGTTTTCTAAGCCCCTTAATCATCCCCCAAACCCTATTTCATCCATTATAACTCCCATACACTCTCTGTTGAAATCTTAAGGCTCTCTTGACCTCCATTGAAGCTAGCTTGTAGAAATTGGGGAAGAAGATTGGTCTAAGCTTGA
>JBCEWC010013208.1:0-15243 GCA_038996855.1 Solanum aculeatissimum
AGAGAAAATTGAGAGAGAACTTTGAAGAGATTCAAGAGATTGAATGAATTAGGAGTGATTAGGGTTCAATTCAGGGGTTTTAGGAGAGTTTAGAAAGACTGATATAACCCTAGGATCAATTAAAATTACAATTTAACCATTAATGAAATGGAACAAAATAACTGGGAACTGGAGACGCAGGACAACTACACAGACCGTACAATGGCCCATGGTCCGTGAACTTGACCATGTGGCTATACTTGGTCACGACCTTGGCTCGCAAATCTTGGAAACTTTCTAGACCACTCCACGGATTGGCTCTTGGGCCGTGAGGCATCACACGGACTATGAAATGGTCTATGGAGCTTCACTTAGCTCAGAGTTTTGGCTCAAGATCCAAGAAACTCTCTGGATCACTCCACGAGTGCCCCCAGGAACTGTGAGGCATCACACAGACCGTGAAGTGGTTTGAGGAGCCTCACTTGGTTCGAGGCCTTGGTCCATCATCAAGGGCATACACTAGATCACTCCACATACTGGGTCATGGGCCGTGAATCCCCACACGGTCCGTGGTTCATCCGTGAGACCCTGCTTAGCCAAAGTTTCCTTCCCTTTTCCAGAATGCTTTCGTGCATAAATAGTCTTACCTTAAAAGCCATAACTTCCACATCCAAACTCCGATTCGAGTGAAACCAATTGCGTTGTGAATATACATCAAATAGCTTCAATCTGATAGGTCGTGGCATATACAGTTCATTCCATACCAAAAGATATGGCCATTCAAAGTTAGCCCTGCCACACGACCTCGTGCAAAACCCAACCAACTCGACTCCTTGGAATGTGACCACTTAAGTATCACCCATGACCATCACTAACCAACCATAACAGGTTCTAAATAGACCTTGATCAACCATTATGAAGTTAAAATTTTTTTGGGTCGTTACCGAGAAGTTCTCTCTTAGTTTTTAGTTTAGGTTTTCCCCCTTTTTAGTAATGGGAATAAGTTGGCTGACTGTAAGGCTCCACATGCTGGAAGGTATGAAAATGCCTAAGAAATGAAGTCTGAAAAATTTTCTAAGTATAAGTGGAGTTCACGAAGGCAGTTACAGACCGTCAAATAAAACATAAACCCTACATGGATTCATGGGTCCTAAGGGATCAATTTCAGTAGCTCAAGTTTGGAGGGTCATTAGTGCACGAGGGCAACCACGGATAGTTAGTTGTTCCACGAGCTATAACTTGTGCTCGTGGAAATGGCCTTATGAAGTTTGGAGTACAAATTAACTACACGACTCATAGACTGATTGACGGGCCATAGTTGGTGTCGTGATTTGAGTTTCAGAGAAGGTTCATGAGGGTCCAAAATTTACCAGGACGGGAACCCTTTCCACGACCCGTGGACTGGACCATGACCAGTAATTGGGGTCTCATGGTTTAGTCCGACAAATTTTAAGAAGGGTTAATTTTTTCATTTCCTAATACCCTATGACTATGCTACGTCGTTTAAGCCCCTAAATAAGCCTTTTACATCCCTATACAACCCTAAACTACTCCATTCTAACTCATTCTAAATATCCAAAGTCATAAACTCCTCCCAAGTACTCTCAAGCCTCCTCAAGACTCTCTAGTAGAAGGTGCAAGCTAGGGTTTCAGATTTCTCTTCATCCTTCAACAAGACTATCATATCCAATCACACTTAGATATGTGGGCTTTGATTTGTGGAGAACTTTCCTTCACAAAGCTCAACCTACCCTCTTCTTCGTCTATTTTCAAGTTATGGGTTACTTATGGTAGTTGCATGAACTCTTTTATATGATGATATTATGAAATAAATTATGGTATTTTACCTTTGTACATTATTATGCTATGAGATACCATGTGAAATATTTAATTTACATGAGGGTTTAATGTTGCCTTAGTCAAGTTTTACCTTGTTTGGTGGGTTACTAGAATAATTCTCAAATGATTCTATTTTTACTCCTCTCATGTTAGTTATTCTTGAGTTGCATGATTTTAAGCAAATGTATACACACCCACCATGATTTCATCTAAGTTATGAGTCAAGCTTCTTATGTGATGATGGCCTTCAAGCAAGATACATAAATTATGCATGTTATGAATATAAAAAGGGCTAACAAATATGATATGAGCTCATGAGTATGTTATGAATATTATAAATGGTATGAAGCCCTATTCTTTGATATTATGATGCGATGTTTGATGAGATACTCTTAAGATGCTACCAATGTTATGAATTATGTAAGATATGATTAAGGCTATGAATTGACTATTTTGTGAGATTGTTGACCTAACACTGAGAGGACCTTGGTTGGTAGCCAATTGTCCTTAAACTATGTGCCACCATAGGTTGTGATGTTCATTCCTTATATGGGATTGAACCTACCGAAAGGGCTATGCCATAAGGTAAGGATGATTGACGAACCTATCAAAAAAGCTATGCCATAAGTTAAGGATATCTTATAAAACCCACCAAAAATGCCATGCCGTAAGGTAGGGGGTATTTGATGACACTTTCCAAAAAGGCTATATTATAAGGTGAGTGTTTGATTTATCTTGGCAAAGTAGACCACTCCTTATCCAGTGTGGAGTGAATATCGAGATTCCAAGTAGTAGCTCGCTTGGTCTTACATGTCGGTTAGGGTCCTTTCCCACCTATGTATGGTATGTCATATGGCTTGATGATTCCTCATGCATGCCCTAACTAAGAATTGATTATTCATGTCATATTAAGCCTATATCCGTTGATTATTATTATGCATATCATTTAAATATGACTTATGCTCCTTGTTGCATTGCACCCCACATACTTAGTACATTTCAAGTACTAACACATACTCTTTGTCTACATGATCTAACCATGTAGGGACGAGAGCAACTATTCACCCTCCTCCTCCACGTGGCTATACGGATCAATTGAAGATTACTATTGGTGAGTCCTCTATTTCGAGGATCATATCCACTTACTTTCATGCTTTGTTAAGACTGGTCTATTTATGGATATTTATCTTTTGAGGGTGAGCCCGGGAGATGCCTTGGCCCCCGTTCCACTCATGTTAGAGGTGTTGTTGGACATGGATATGTATGTTATGAGCTTGACTCCTATTATGTTTATGTAACTATTAAAGACATCCCTTAGCCCCTATTCCCTTCTGTGTGTTGATGCTTGTTGATGATGAGATGGAAGTCCTAAGTCCCTATTGCCCCTATAGTGTGAGTCATACTTACTCGCCCCTTAGACTTTATTTTCTATGCGATCATGCTAATCCTCTTTCCCGTGACATCCCCATAACTTGAGTTCAAAGTCCCATTTCCCCAAGAATTATGTGCTTATTGTTTAATTTATGCTTTCATAACTAAGGATGTGCCATGTATGCTTAAGAGTCTTGTTTGGGGTTCCCTTCGGGCTCCCCATTTGCCGTGTTACTCCTAGGCCCTAGGCTTGGGTCATGAAACCGACCTTTGTAGGTTGACTAACTTATGAACCACTATAGCATCAGATATAAGCTTTATTTCCCACTCCTTGTACTTTGCTTTTTGTTATTATTAATGCTAAGGCTTTAGGGTGTTTCTAAGCCCCTGATCCCATTACAAGGGTCGTTAAAAATAAAAAAAATACTTTTTCTCCTGTACATTCTTTTATTTATCCAAATATTTCTTCTAGTACTGATCCAACTCTTACCCTTGATAATCTTTCTACTAATCTAACTTCTGAACCTATACATCCTTCTTAGATCTAACTCCTACCCCTGACCATTCTTTTACTAATCCAACTCTCAAATATGAACATTTTTCTATTGATCTAACTTTTACCCCTAACCATCCTTCTACTAATCCAACTGATGAACTTGTCCATCCTTCTAGTGATCCAACTATTGAACCAATCAATCTTCCTTCTAAATTTGTCAATCCTTTCTCTGAATAAAACTTTGATATAAAATCATTAAATGAAGGATTAGATGATGGGAGTGATGTAGATAAAGAGATAAGAACTTTTAGAGAGAAAAAGAAAGAGAAGGAGAAGGGGAGAAAGATCTCCATTGCCTGACCATGTGAAGTTAGGAACAGAAAAAGGACCAGATGCTGGGTATGATGAATCTATAGGTGGAAATAAAAATAATGTAGAAGGAAGGCTAGCTGGTGATGAGCCTTACTATCCCTCAGATAAATCTACTAGTTTTGGAACAGATTCAGATAATTACAGTGATGATGAAAGAGAGGTTCAACAGAGAGTTAAAACAAGAAGGAGAAATAAGTTGAAAAGAGTTGTGTTTGATGCAACTTCTCAGAAAAATAGTATGGGCATTGGGTCTTGTGTTTGAAATTGAAAAGAATTTAGAACTATTGTTACAAAATATGTTGTTAATGAAAATGTTGCTTTTGAAATGTACATTAATGAAGCAAGAAGGGTAAGTGTTATGTGTGCAGTTAGTTTTCCTTGGCTGCTATTTACTAGCTTTGATTCCAAGACAAATAATTTTGTTGTGGAAACATACAATCCAATCCATAAATGTGACCCTACTAATACGAACAAGCTTTTTAATAGTAAGTTCTTATCCTGTTACTATAATGAGAGGATAAAGGAACAACCCAACATTAGAATTTTTGAGTTCCAAAAGATCATTAAAAAAATTGAATTTATACGTTGGAAGAACAGTGTGTAGGAGAGCAAGAAACAAATTATTACAAGATCTAATGGGTGACTATAATCTTGAGTTTGGGAGGATCTTAGACTATATAGATGAATTGTTAAGAATTAGTTGATGAGTCTATGTCTTGGACTCATCTTGGGCTTAGAATTAAAGAAACATTGCCTTAAGTGTGGTATTATGCTCTAATAACGGACTAATATTCATATTTTATGAGTGGAATAGAGCTAAAAGTGCACAAGAGGGCAATACTTAGTTAAACTTAGAGAAGAAGAAAAAATGCCAAAAATACGGACAAAAGTGACTCCACCAGCATAGTCAGTGGACCGCCAAAGATGCAATTAAATCATCTAAAGTTTCAATATCCAAGTCCCTGAGTATTGATAGAAAAGTGGTTAGAATCGACATCTCCAATTTATTCGGTGCTTCGCCAAATGCCCAAGAAGATCACCTAATGTTGCAGTGTTCAGGACCTCAATTTGTAACAAGAAGGGCGATGCCAAGGGAAGTACATCAAATCATCGAGTATGATCAGTGGAGCACTAGAGCCATTGCCTAAACCTCACAACAACCAAGCCTCAAGGGCATACACAAAATTTTACAATGTGGAATCCCAATTTAGATAAAAAGACGGTCCAAACCCTAGAGAAGGGGCTCCAATTTCTCCATTCTTGTCCATACATCTTTGAAGAAGAAAAGCACACCTTAGTGTAGATTTTAGTTTTGAGTAAGGATTTTGAGTGAGTTTTCTACAATTTCTTGAGTGGATTGAAGAGTATGGGCTTCCATGGTAAAATCTCTCATTCACTCTTTATTTTCTTGTTCTTGAATGATTAAATTATAGATTAAATTGATTATTAGATATCAATTTGCTTATGGGTCTTGATTATTACTCTTACTTTCATGCTTAGTTGATGATTTACTTGCCAAATCAAGATGGTTTCTCCTAAATAACTTTAATTGATTTATAGGTTCTTGTATATCTTCTTGATTAAATTGGATTTGAGGTAACTACTTGAATCTAGCTTAGATCTTCAATTATTGCTCTAGCAGGTGTAATTGAGGGGGAAAATTGCGTGGTAGTCGTGGGTTTATGTGTTGAGACCCCAAAAGGGACTCAACGGCTAAGGTATTAGGGGGATTTCTTTGACTTCTTAGGCCAAGTGTGTCCTCGGCGGTGCACGTGTGAGATCCTGTGAATTCATGTGAAACACCCAATTTCAAAGATGATTTGGGTTACAAGCAACCTAGCCTACCCATAGAGTTTATTTGATGCTAAGTGTGATGGATCGATTGGATTTTGATTGATTCTCGTATTCCTAATCCTTGCTCCCTTGCTTGATTAATCCTTTCCCAATTAATTTTAATTTTATTTAGGAGTAGTTGTTAGATTAGAATCCCCCCATTTAGTTATAACTCTTTCTTGGTACTTGCCCATCAAATCAAAGTCTAGTAGCTGTAGGTCCTTTCTCTACTCATTCGCCAACATATTATTCCATGTGGGATGCGACCCCAACGTCAAAAGTTGGATAAAGATACTGATGATGACCGCCTCTTCATCCTTTATTGATGTAGGGTTGAGAGACAAAAAATAGCGCCATTATCGGGGAACAATAGGTGTATTGAGTTGATTTAGGACTTTTAATTTACTCTTTTTTGTTTGATTAGTGAATACTTTTTGTTTGTTCTTTTGTTTTATTTTTTTTCTATGGCTAATTATGATGAATCTCTTGATGAATGTGTGCCCTTATTCAATCTTCTTCAAAGTATAACGCTTCATGGTGAGCAAATTGGTGTTCAAAATATGAGTAGGGAAGTGAGTGAAAACTGCTCATGGACTTGTTTCTCAAACTCATCAATGAATTAACTCAAAGGAGCCAATTGCACCATATCAAGAATGATTTCTAATGAATGCTTATTCGTAGATTTAATGTGTTGGCCGACTTTGGAGTGAACATAGATGTTTTGGAAGCCAACTTGAGAATGAGCATTAAAATGAGTGAGGTTCCTTATCCAACGAATCTCACTCATGAGTTGGAACCTCAAGGAGAAGGAGTAGTGCTTGATATGGAAAGGATGTTTGGCGAGTGCACGACATTAAGGCCAATAATCATCCAAGAGGCTGAGATTGAGGAAATGGTACTATAGGTTCAAGAAAACGCTATGGAGATCATCAATAGCAACTTTAGTTCATTCAATGTGGAGGGTGTCACTTGCTTGAAGGCCATGAGGTGTAAAAATCAATTTGAAAGAGGCCTCCCGATACACTCATGTCTATCCCAAGAGCCTAAAAAAAAATTCGATGTCAAGTTGGGTAAAAAATTCAAATCCTCAAAATAGAGAGACTAGTGAAAAATGTTGATAATCTCTCACCATCCTTCTCACGAGCTCAATTGGCAAAACATCTTGAATTTGGGGAGGCGATTCATTGCCTCAAAGTGGAAACAAAAAAGGGTGGTGAATTAATTTTTGTTCATATTTTAATAAACTCTTGTAATTTAAATTTTTAGAGTAGCTTCTTAATTTTAATTTTTAATAACCCTCACAAATTTCAAGTCTTTGATATTAGTCGATGATTTACTTGTAAAATCAGGAGGGTTTCTCCCAAATAGCTTTAATTGATTTATGGGTTCTTGTATATCTTCTTGATTAAATTGGATTTGAGGTAGCTACTTGAATCTAGCTTAGATATTCAATTATTGCTCTAGCGGATGTAGTTGAGGGGGACAATTTCATGATACTCATGGGTTTATGTGTTGAGGCCCTAAAAGGGACTCAATGACTATGGTATTAGGGGGATTTCTTTGACTTCTTAGGCCAAGAATGTCCTCAACGGTCCGCATGTGAGATCCTAGCGGATTCATGCAAAACACCCAATTTCAGTGATAATTTGGATTACAAGCAACCTAGCCTACCCATAGAATCTATTTGATGCTAAAGTGTGATGGAATTGATTCCCATATTCCCAATCCTTCCTCCCCTGCTTGATTAATCCTTGCCCTATTTTACTTTTATTTAGGAGTAGTTGTTAGATTAGAATCCCCCTATTTAGTTAGAACTCTTTCTTGGTACTCGCCCATTGAATCAAAGTCTAGTAGCCATAGGTCCTTCCTCTAGTCATTCGCCGACACATTATTCCTTGTGGGGTTCGACCCCAACCTAAAAGGTTGGGTAAATATAGTAATGACGACTGCCCCGTCGTCCTTTAGTGATGTAGGGTTGAGTGACATCACTAATCTAGGTAGTATATGTGTAGTCAAGCTTTATGAGGAAATATTTTAAAATGGTAAAAAGACATTTCAAAGCTTCTACATATGTTTTGATGCAATGAAGAAGTAGGAGGTGCATTGGTTTGGATGGTTGTTTTCTAAAGGGAGTATCTAATGGTCAATTACTGGTTGTTGTTTGTAAAGATAGTAAAAATCAAATGTTGCCACTAGCTTGGCCAGTGGTTGAGGTTGAAAATAAATACACTTGGAGTTGATTTGTCAAGCTTCTAAAAGCAGATCTTCAACTAGGAGATAAAACAAACATAACAATCATAACTGATATGTCATATGCAAAAGGTTAGTTTGGTTCTTTATTTATTACCCTTTTGGTTACTTACTTTATAACTATTAGTTTGATTCTTGGTTTATTTTTGTTATTTTTAGATTATTGGTTTATAATTGTTAGTTTGATTCTTGGTTTATCACTGTTATGTTTGTTAGTTTCTTCATTTATGATTGAGTATATATATTTATGTTAGTTTGATTATTGTTTTATGACAATTTTGATTACTTGGTTTATAACTGTTAGATAGACTTTTGATTTATGACTACTAAATAAATTCTTGGTTTATGACTATTTAGTTTGATTTTTTATAGTATCTTGAAAATGCCATAGGTACTCATTTGCCAAATGTTGAGCATAGGATATGTGTTAGATACATCCTTGCTGACTAGTTGATGTTGCCCAAGCTACACCTTCTTTTTGAAGGATAAAGCGGTCGCTGTCCAGTTAAAAACCTATGAAGGTTAGGGTTGAACTCGCAGGGAATATAGTAGACTCAAGAATAATTCAATTGCAAAATGGGGTGATTAATCTACTTAGCTCCCAAAAGGGGGGGGGGGGTTGTAATTTAGAGTAAAAAAACCTAAACTAAAGCAAGTGGTGTAAAATTAGTAAAAGAGCTAATAAGGGTGATGTGTCGCCCATGATTTTCTAACTCGATCTTACCAGATAATTGTAATCTTTTCCAGTGTGTAGATGCAGAATAGTTAGTTAAGTTTACCTAAACCTTTGATCTAGCATAGAGGTAAATTTTACCACGGGGTTTGATCCACCTCTGCGGTGTGACATTACTAACCCTTACCTATAGTCCCAGTAAAACCTCCTTTTGATCTAGTTTGATTGATTAGAGAAGAAAATATCAATTAAATTCTGTTGATTATTCTCTTTTTGTATTCATAATGTAACGACCCAAAAATTTTCAAACTTTGTAGTGGTTGTTTAAGGTCCATTGGAACCTATTTTTGTTGGCTAGTGACCATCATGGATCTTACTTATGTGGCCATGTCCAAAGCAATCGCGTTAGTTAAGTTGCTTGATATTTTGTGAAGAGTACTGACTTTGAATGGCTATATCTCTTGGTATGAGAGGAGCTGTGTGGACTATGACCTATTAAAACAAAACTCTTTGAGTTATCATTGCAACGCAATTGGTCTCACTCGAATTGGAGTTCGTATGTGGAAGTTATGGCCGTTATTGTGGGACTGTCTATGCCCAAAAGCATTCTGGAAAGAAAGGGCCAAAGTTGGCTAAGGCAGGGCCACACAGAAGGACCATGGACCGTGTAGGGGTTCATGACCCATGAGTCCATCTGTGGGTTGATCCAAAAAGTGGACTAGGTAATGGACTGAGGCCCGGAACCAAGTAAGACTCTACGGACCCTTCACGATTCATGTGATGGCGCACGGTTGTTGAGGTAACCCGTGGAGTGGTCTAGAGGGTTTCTTGGACCCTAGGCCAGGACTCTGTGAAGTTGTCTAGACGGTCCGTGTAGATGTTCCGGGACCCGTGAGCAATTATGGGTGTTTACACCATTATATGATATGATATGTTATGATGATACATGATATGTTATGCTCTGTAGATGAGTTGCTCCTATTGCATTGATTTTGGAACATGTCTTTTAGAAACTTATGTTGGCTTTTGAGCCTAATTATGGAAAGACTTGAATTATGATTTGGCTAATAGCCTAACTATGCATTGTTTTGAACGAAAGGTCAAACCTCTATTTTGAAAGCTCGTATATGTATATGTATTCCTGTGGCATGAGACTTAGTACCGAGGGATTGGAGTAGTAAGTGGGCTATCCCCAAGGGTCCAATCCTTTTCGTCAAGCCATGTGCCACCACGGATTTTCTCCCTTGATGGGATTGATCTGTTATGTATTCCCCTTGTTTAAGGGTTGATTAGGGATTTACCTGACAAGTAGTCCAATTCCAAGTAGTAGATCGCTTGGGCTCTCATGTTATCGATTGAGGTCACATCCTCTCTATCATATGTATGTAGAGTTGCACTTTATGCATCACGACATGACAAGGCATATTGTTATGATATAAATTCCTTTGGCTATGTGCACTCCCTTCTTTACCATGTGTGCCCTTGTCATCTAGCCTTATCGTAGGATCATGTTATGTGCATGGCATACCTACATACTTAGTGCATTATATGTGCTAACCCATACTCTTTGTCTACATGTTCTAACCATGTAGGGACCGGAGAGAATTTCCTTCCACCGTTAGACATCTAGTGAAGACTTTAAAGTGTGGCTTGTGGTGAGCCCTATACTCCAAGGGCAATACCCAATTTCATCTACCTTATATCTTTAGTTTATGTTCCTTTTTACTTATAACTTGAGGGTGAGCCCGGAATATGTAGAGGCCCCATGTCATTTATGTAGAGGCATTGTTGGACATATCGAACTCTATTGTACGTTATGCTATGTGTTACTTAAAATGATATGAATCCCTATGTTAGACAATGGTTCCTTATGTACGATTCCATTCCTCCTTATGTTATTGTGATTGTTGGATTGGGAATGTGCTTGTGTGGAAAGTTCCTAACCCTTCTTGCCCCCATAGCTTGAGTCATACTTACCCACCTCTTAGAACGTGATTGCTATGTGCTATGTGATTCATGCTTATCCCATTCCTGGAAACATCCTCATAGTTTGAGTCCAAAGCCCTGGAATCCCCTAGACTTATGTGTTATTTGTTATGTTTACACACTTCCGAACTAATGATGTTTGTGATGATGCTATGATGGCTTGATCGAGGACTCTCGGGTTCTCCTTTGCCATGTCACGTCTAGGCTCTACTCTCGGGTCATGGAAAAGATGGTATATGAGCCCTAGGTTTGTAATGATCTTCGAAGTCCAACATGCTGCATCAATTAGAGTCTTGTTCATGGGTGTGATGCGCACCATACCTATGAATGAGAGGCTATGATGATGTTTTAGGAATTTTCTCACTTATTGTCCCTTATGTCATACTGTGAGCTATTTTGAAAAGTTTCCTGAAATGGGGTGTTCTTGTTAATCTTTCAGAAGATGCCTCCCAAAAGAGCTCCCCTTCCCAGACAGGCTCCTGATCATGAGGAAACAACCCCTCGTGAGCCTGTGGAGGAACAAGTGACTCACACTGAATTTTGGAATATGGTGTCTATGTTGGCTCAAGTGGCGGCTAATCAAGCCCGGCCAGCAAATCCCACGAATGGTGGCACTCCAGCTTCTAGGGTGAGGGACTTCACCTGGATGAACCCTTCGAAATTCTTTGGTTCAAAGGTTGATGAGGATGCCCAAGAGTTCATTGATGAGATCACAAAGGTGTTGACTGTTATGGGGGTCAGTTTTGAGGAGAAGGCTGAGTTAGCTGCGTATTAGTTGAAGGATGTGGCTCAAGTGTGGTACAATCAGTGGCTAGTGGAAAGAACTGAAGATGTTAAGGTTGGGTGGGAGGAGTTCAAGATGGCTTTTTTGCCTCATTTCTTCCCTCTTGAACTTCGGGAAGCCAAGATGACTGAATTTATAAATCTCCGATAAGGTAGCATATCTGTGAGGGATTATTCCCTCAAGTTCACTAAGCTCTCAAAGTATGCTCTCACGTTAATGACGGATCCCCGTGCAAGGATGCATAAATTCAGTTCTGGTGCCTCTGATTTAGTTGTGAAAGAGTATCGTACTGCCATGCTTATTCGAGATGTGGACATCTCTAGGCTTATGACATATGCCGAACAGATTGAGGGTGAGAAACTCAAGGAGAGGAGGGTGCACGACTCCAAAAAAGCCCAGTTGGATGGCTGATTCTCTAACTCTAAGGGCGGTGGCGGATTTGGTCGTTTCCAACAGGGACAAGGTTCAAACATGAATTTTACTAACCAAAGGATGCCTCCCTCTAATGTGCAAGATGGGGGTGATCCACGAGCTCCCCGTTGCGGTCATTGTGGGAGAAATCATTTGGGTGAGTGTAGGAAGGTTTTGGGGTGCTTGCTTTGGGTGTGGAAGCATGAATCAGAAGATTTCTGACTGTCCAAAGAACACGAAGAAAGATCAAGTGACTCCGGGTGGTCAAGGGCAGCCGAAAGCTTCAGTGGATGGATGAGGCTCCGAACGTCGTGACTAGTATGTTGAAAGTCTTTGATTTTGATGCTTATGCTTTACTTGATCCGGGTGTGAATTTATATTTTGTGACTCCTCTGTTGGCTATTAAATTTGGTTTGAGTCCTAAAACTTCGAGGGAAGCGTATTTGGTGTATACTCCCGTGGGTGAGTCTATCATTGCCCAAAAAGTGTATCGGGGTTGTCCTATTTCTGTGTTGCATAGAGTTTTCCCTGGTGATCTAGTAGAGCTTGAGATGTATGACTTTGATGTTATTCTTAGGATGGATTGGTTTCTTGCCTCATATGCCTCAGTTGATTATAGAATTAGGCAAGTTAAATTCCAAGTTCCTAATGAGCCCCTGTTAGAATGGAAAGGTAGTGATTTTGTGGTTACAGGTCGGTTTATTTCCTACCTTAAAGCTCGGAGAATGATTTGCAAGGGATTCATCTATCATATTGTAAGGGTTAGAGACGTAGAGGTTGAGTCACCGATGCTGGAATCGGTTCTGGTGGTTAATGAATTTTCCAATGTGTTTCCTGAAGACTTGCCTGACATTTCTCTTGATAAAGAGGTGGATTTTGGCATAGATCTCCTTCCAGATACTCAACCTATTTCCATTCCTCCTTACCGTATGGCTCCGGCCAAACTAAAGGAGTTGAGGGAACAATTAAAGGACTTGTTGGAGAAGGGTTACATTAGATCAAGTATTTCACCTTAGGGTGCTCCTATATTGTTTGTAAGAAAGAAGGATGGTTCACTTCGAATATGTATTGATTATCGACAGCTGAATAAAGTGACCATCAAGAATAGGTACCCATTGCCCAGAATCGATGACTTATTTGATCAACTCCAAGGAGCTACTCATTTATCCAAAATAGATCTTCATTAGGGTTACCGTCAGTTGAAGGTAAGGGAGTGTGATATTCCAAAGATGACCTTTCAAACCCATTATGGGTATTTCAAATTTGTAGTGATGTCGTTCGGGTTGACCAATGCTCTGGTGGTGTTTATGGATCTCATGAATTGGGTATTTAAGCTATTCATTGACAGGTTTTTGGTGGTGTTCATCGATGACATCCTGATTTACTCTCAAAGTGAGTGGGAGCATATGGATCACTTGAGGTTGGTGCTTCAAACCCTGAGGGAGAATCAGTTGTTCGCCAAGTTTAGCAAGTGTGAGTTTCGGTTAGGAGAAGTTGCATTCCTTTTTCATATGGTCTCACGTGATGGTATTAAGGTTGATCCTAAGAAGATTGAAGCGGAGAAAGATTGGCCTAGACCGTTGACCCCTTCAGATATTCAAAGTTTTCTTGGGTTGGCCGGTTATTATAAGAGATTTGTCAAAGGGTTTTCTTGTATTGCATCCCCATTGACTAAGTTGACCTAGAAGAAGACTAAGTTATTATGGTCAAGTGAGTGTGAAAAGAGTTTTCAGACTTTGAAGGATCAACTCACATCGGCTCCTGTTTTGACCTATCCCAACGGGTTAAATGGGTTTGTGGTGTATTGTGATGAGTTGCAGATTGGGTTAGGATGTGTACTTGTGTAACATGGTAAGGTGATAACTTATGTATCTCGGCAATTGAAGGTGCATGAGCAAAATTATTTGACCCATGATCTTGAGTTGGCAGCGGTGGTGTTTGTTTTAATTATTTGGAGACACTACTTGTATAGGGTTAAAGTTTACGTCTTCACTGGTGATAAGAGTTTTCAATATGTGTTCACCTAAAGAGATCTTAACTTGAGACAAATGAGATGGTTGGAACTTCTCAAGGACTATGACATGAGTGTCCTTTATCATCCCGGCAAGGTGAATGTCGTGGCGGATGCCCTTAGTAGAATATCTATGGGAAGTGTGTCATATGTGGATGAAGGGAAGAAGGAGATAGTAAGGGACGTACACCATTTGGCTAGATTGGGTATTAGGTTGGCCGACTCAAAAGAGGGTGGTATTCTTGTTCAAAGCGGATTCGAGTCTTCGGTGGTGGTTGATGTTAAGGCAAAGCAAGTTTTAGACCCTTTCTTGGTTGAGTTAAAGAAGTTTGTAACTGAAGAAAAATTGAGGTTTTCTCCAAAGGGGGAGATGGTGTGCTACGGTATCAAAACTGATTGTGCATTTTGGGTGTCGACGGCCTTAGAGAGGTCATTATAAGTGAACCTCATAATTCCTAATTTTCTATTCATTCGGGATCTACTAAGATGCATCGGGACTTGAGAGAGGTGTATTGGTGGCATGGCATGAAGAAGGACATAGCCAAGTGTAACAACCCAAACATTTTCGAAATCTACTAATAGTTGACATTCTAGGATGTACTACAAGCCATGTATGAGTGTTGGTGGCCATGGGTTGAGTTTAAGTGGCCGAATGCAAATTGAACTGGAAAGTGGCCTAGAGGGACAGTTTGGATAGTCAATTTCAAACAATCATGACTTTTGATGTGAGATGAACCATGTGAGCTACCATATATCAAATTTACTCTCTTTGAGTTAGATTTCAACAAAAGTGGTTTCACTCAATTTGGATATCGGATGAGGGAGATACGGCCCAAACAGTGAGACTGTCTGAAATTCGGAAGACATTGGAGATAGGCCCTGAAAATAGCCCAAGGCATGTGAGACGGACCGTGAGACTTTGAACGATACGTGAAGTGTTCCTTCAAGGGGTCCAGATAGCATGGGGTGGCCAACACCCACCCCAAAAACTAAGTTAAGGTCCACGGACCACCCCACGGACCGTGAGACCTCAAACGGACCGTTTCTTGGTCCGTCAAGTTGGACAGAAGCTTGGTAATGCCGTGGTTGGTTTAAATGGCTAAGTCAAGGTTCACGGGGCAAGTGGAATGACCTTGGTTCATGGTAGTATTGTCAAGATCAATTCGAGGTTTCCAAGGAATTGACGTAAGTGATTTAAGTCAAGAACTTCATTTTTGGGACTATTTTGGGGCCTCCGT
>JBCEWC010013209.1:0-15242 GCA_038996855.1 Solanum aculeatissimum
ATGCATTACTCACCAACAAGACAAATCATCGATTGTCACCGTCAACTTTTTCTCTATTTTTCCGAAAAGTTAGAGCTCATGAATCATGTCATGAACATTGTAAAATAAATTAAAATCATGTTATTAAAAATAAATGATCTGAATAAATAAATACAAAATACGACACATGAAAAAATTAATCAATGTAAGATGTATAGAGGTAAAAATTTCAAAAGAAAAATACTACAAATTTTATGTAAAATAACAATATAATTCTATTCAATTTTTTATTTATTTATAAAAGTTTTATATATAGAGATTCTATCATTAATTAGAACTCATGTAAATTAGGATTTTCCTTAGCGGCCGCAGGTTTCCTGATTCAAATAAGGAAGAAGTAGAAGTAATTCAAATGAGGAAGATTTAGAACTTATTTTATCACGTCTTTCCATATATTTTAGAAGTCAATATTATAAATATAATTAAATAATAATTTAAAGAAAATTGATGAAAATACAATTTTAACTAAAGAGGAGTCTTTTAATGAAGGGCAAAAAGTTCAATCAACATTTCTAAGAGTCTTCACACTTTTAATATAGTATAGATACATATAAATATAAATATAGATATATAGAGAGAGAGAGAGAGTGAGATAGATAAATATTCTCTATAATTAAATAAATTAGTCGTGCATAATTAAAGTTTTGCATGAATATTGCGATGAGTCGTAAAAAATATTATCTCCTTGGTTTTAAAATATTTGTCATAATTTTTCTATTAAGAGTCAAATAATATGAATTTTGATCAATATTTTTAAATATATTTTTTAATCGTAATACCAATTTTATTTTCACATTAACATGTGATTAATTATTAATTACTTTTTAAAAGGTGGCTAAACTATAAATTTTGGTCCTAAAAGTGGCTACGTCACCCAACTTTTATACTGCCAGCTGTGTTTCAGCCAGTATATCTTTATAGGCCTAGCCCAAAATTTTAGTGGGACGATATTAATTTAGAAGATGGGAAACTTATATAGATATATTATAGGGAAAACTATATAAAATATCCATTGAGTTAAATTTTTTATACAAAAAATAACTCATTTTTTTTCTAATAATTTATAGCGCATGATCATTCGGTTAAAATAATTATTAATTCATTGTATAGACATGTATAGTCAGTGTATATTTCATGTATAGTGAAGCTATATTCAATTTTTTAGTATATCATAATGTATATTCAGTGTGTAGTGCATGTATAAGTAATCTATATTATATAGTCAGTGTATACTTTTTATGACTTTTGACAAGTTATATTGTATAGTCATGTATGTATTATATGATTTTTGACTATTTTTATGTAAATAAAACATGGTTATATTTGTTGTGAATTAATTAGTTTATTGTATGTATTTGAAATTATCCCTTTTTTTAAAAACTAAAAATGGTCATTTGGCTTATATTTGCACCAAATATAGCTATTCGGCTATTTGGTTCACCGTTTGACTCTGTTTATTTGGCCTTTTGGCCTTTTTCCCAAGTTTTTTTAAAACAAAATAAATTTTGGGAGGTTGTGCTATGTTAAGATAATTTTTTAAAAAAAAAATCAATGTTTAAATGTTTTTTATAGATCTTTTTAAAAAAGGTTTTTTTAAAAATTATTTCACTTCTTTTGTAAAAAAATAAATATTTATATCGTTTTTTTATTTCTTGTTTATTCTTTTATTTGTTAAGATGGGAGTGCATGATAGTCAAATAAATATTGATATCGATACAGTACTAATTATCTATACAATACCGATACATGATTATGTACCATTTATATAATTTTGATACATTATATACCTATATATATATATATCGATACATGTATACAATCTATACAATATCGACATACGTTTACATACTATTTAAATAATATTGATACATGCTTACACATAATAATATACAATGTCGATACATTACATAATTATCTATGCAATATTTATACACAAAAGGAAACTTTTTTAAAATTGAAAAACACAGAAAAAGAAAGCAAAAACCTCTTCTTTTTTTTTTTTTTTTTTTTTTAAAAAGAAAATGGGTTGCTTTCCTTGTAATTTTTTTATTCTTTAGTATATTAGTGAAATTTGCCCTATATTATATTAAGAAAATATTTACTATTTATATCAATAAATTTTTCTTATTTTGCTGAACACTTATAATATAATTTAAATACATATTATAGAGAACTATTTATAAAATATATATAATACAAGTTTTATTGATGGATTATACATTTACCACACACTTTAATACATATTATGTCAATTTCTTATCAAACAATATAATACATTTATATTGGATGCATAATTCACTTTTAATACAAGTGCAGATTATCAGAGTATTACTACATATATTTATAAATGGTAATAAATAAAAATATCACTAAAATTAGTAATTATATATTAAAAAGTACTCCGCTAAGTAATTATACTCGTTTTTCTATTATATTTAATTTCTAATTTATCCTTATCATTAATTATACTCATTTTCCTATTACATTTTTCAAGACATTATATTTACTATATTCAAAAGGTAATTTGATAAATTAAAATTATCTCTTTCATTTACTACTTCTTAATTCATGTGTCAAATCAATTACGTACACGCTATACCTATGTATTATTTCTTATAAATATGAACATGGTTCTGGAAACAATTCCAAATCATGTGTTTTTAATTTGAAAGAGAGAAGTAAATAAATAAGTTAGAAATCTAGCTAGAGAACTAGTCATATTGATGTACCAAATACTACTAAGCAAGAGTTGTGCTCCATCACTCACCTATATATTGATGCATATTAAGTTATAATAAATCGTCTTGATTATGAAAAAAAAAACATATGGTAGAACTCAAATATTGACCTAAAACTTCTTAATACAAAAAGATATAAGTAATTGAGAAATGACAACATTTATTATTCACTTAATATATTTACGATTCCTTCAATATCATATACTCCTTCTGTCTCATTTTATGTAATATCTTTTTCTTTTTGGTCTATCCCAAAAAGAATGTCACCTTACTCTAATTGAAAATAATTTAACTTTAAAATTTCTCTTTTACCCTTAATGAAATGATTCTCAGTCACACAAATATCTAAGAATGAATTTAAATGACAAGTTTCAAAAATTTTCTTTTTCTCCTTAAATATCATGTCAAATTAAAAAATATCACATAAAAAATCTAAGCCTCAGAAGAAGTCCCAAGTTTGGGAACTAAAAAACTCTCACCTAGCTATAATGCATACTTCTTGTCACCTAACTACCAAAATCAAGGATAAAAAGTACTAAAACATAATTGCCACAAACTCAACATCACTTTTGAATAACATAAGCAAGTCATCAACAAATACTATCGTGTGCTAGCTTGAAATTCACTTTTAAAAAATATATAAAAAATCGAGAGTCAAAATCGACAGACAATCATTTTTTTTTTAAAAATCGACCTCAGATGAATGAACTCGACTATGTCCATCGTTTTTCTTAGATTAAAAATTAATAGAAATCTTATTTGAAAAGTTCGACGAATTGTGTAGGTTTTTTATGTTGATTTTATATAAATATTATATTAAAAATAACAGAAAAGATCCTAAAATGCCATCAAACTATTGAAAATAGTATAAAAATTTCTTTCATCCACCTATTGGGCCTAAAATGTCCCTGTCATCCACCTTTGGGTCGAAAAATGTCCTTCATTAACCTTTTTGGCTCACTTATACCCTTGAAACTAACTATCCTTTCTTTTTTCTTTTTCTTTTTTAAATATTTATTATGTTTCATTTTCTTAAGGGGGTTTACTTTATTCCATAAAAAAATGAAACATAATAAATATTTTTAAAAAAAAAGAAAAAAAGAGAATTGTTAGTTTCAAGGGTATAAGTGAGCCAAAAAGATAAATGAATGACATTTTTGGACCCAAAGGTAAATGACGGGAGTATTTTAGGCCTAATAGATGGATAAAGAACATTTTTGTACCATTTTCAATAGTTTGAGGACATTTTAAAATTTCAAATTATATTTTATATATATTTGGTGTGATCAAAACATTATGAATTTTAGATTGTGGGTCATTTATTCTCTTGAGATGATCAAGTTTCACTACTAAATAAAATTAAAAATTACTAAATTAGTACCCATCACTGCATAATGCCATTCATTTTATTACACTAAAGTCATTAAAATACTTTTATAACAAAAATAAAAATATTCAATTTTATTTAAATGTCACAAAAATTACTAAACTATTTTCTTAACCAAAAAAAAGAAAAAGAAAAAAAGAACACAACTTTATCTTAAAATCACAAAAAAATGTCACTAGAAGGAAATAAAAGAGATATTTTCATAAGTCACTCAAGAAAAGTTGAAGCACTAAATAATTATTTAGTGATTTGTGATTCTTAAGTAAAGTTGAATTAATGCTTATTTTGTTATGTACAAAAAAAAAAGTTATGTAATTTCTACTTTACAAAAAATAAATTAAGAAATCTAGTACGATAAAATAAAAGTTACCTGACCATCTATGAAATTAACGCGAATCATCAATAGGAGGTGATAGTGAAGTCGAAAAGGCCAAGAAGATGAGGAAAACCAAGAGCAAAGCTGGAATAAAGAGAAGCAAAAGCGGTGGTGGTGGAAGAGGAGGCAGAAGTAATGGTAATACCAAGAGACATATTGTTAGAATCGCCATGAAAGCTATAACACAAATACATCTAATATTCTTCACCATCAACTTGTTCTGACTTTGATGATTGACAAATGATTATACGTTTAATATTCTTCAACATGAACTAAAATCTTTCTTTTCGATGTACTCTTGATCGATCATCATCTCAATCCACATGTCCAACGAACCTTAGATCATGTACAACGTTATTTTCTTTGTAACACAAATTATGTAGACATGACATGTATCGATGAGAGTGTAATATCACAGTCAGCTAGTTATATCGATCGCTTTGAACTTGAATTCATGTGGATAAAATGTGGTTTTTTGGATCTAGTTTTCTTTCTATTTCTTTGTTTGCTTCCTTGTATCTATACTCACTATCTTTTTGTTTTTCTCATGTGGAATTTCATGTCTAGCTAAAAGTAGGACTTGAAAGAAAGATGGAATGAAGATGATGACAAATAATTAAAGATAATGAAGATATATGTCCCATCCAATACTTCAAAAGTATAAGTTTATGTGTAAAAAATTATTAAAAGGATAATAAATAGTAACAGAAAATTGTATGGTGAAAAACAGATTTTTACTAAAATGATGGAAAATCTTTTAATTTTTCGTATAAAATTACTATTTTTTCTTTTTTCATTGATTCAATTAAAATATCTATAGAAATAATCACTCTATAAAAAAAATTAAATATGATGTACATCTAAATTCAATACATTCAACACCCGCAAAGAATAAGTTTATGTGTAAAAAATTATTAAAATGATAATAAATATATAGTAGTAATAAAAAAATGCATGATGAAAAACAAATTTATAATACTGAAATGGTGGAAAACTTTTTAATTTTTCGTATAAAATTACTTTTTTTTCTCCTCATCAATTCAACCAAAATATCTATAAAAATAACTGATATACATTTTCAATAATTTTTTTACTTGAATAGTATCTTAAAAATTTAATACATAAAAAATTTAAATTCTTGATCCGCCTGTAAGATGAAAGTGATGGGAGGACATCATGTTAAGGTCACTTCAAATATTATGAATGTTCATGTGTTAGATTCATTGTACAATGATTTAAAAATGTATTCTTACTGTTTTCAAGAATCATTTTATCATTAGAATTCACAACTTGGCTTTGTTATTATGTGTGTTCTTTAGGAAGCAGCAGCCCTAGTTGGGCATCCATGTTTCTTTTGTTTTTTTATAAAATATTTAAAATTACGAAATTAAAAAATATTTTGGTATATTATATCTATATATTAGTTAACAATGTGAAGAATAAAATATTTTTTTATTTTCTTAATTTCTTTTTGTCATAGTCAAACTGAAACAAATAAATTGAATGAAGATCGATGTATTATTTCTTGTACTCTTTTCTTTTTTCATGCATGACTAGTGACAGAGTCAGAATTTTAATTAAGGGGGTTCAAATTTGCAGACATTAGCACATGAACTAGCCAAAGAGGGTTTGATATCTATTATATATACATAAAAAAAATTATTTTAACTATGTATAAATAATATAATTTTTTGTCGAAGGGAGTTCAGATGAACCCGCCTTGCTGTATGCTAGCTCCGCCCCTCTGCTTGACACTATTTTTTATTAGTCAATTTTAAGAAGAATCCGATAAATGTGTTTAAGAGCTACACAATTATTATGTCGTGTTTAAAATTATAAATTTTAAAATTTATTTTTTAAAAATTAATTTTGTGTTAAATTAAATCATATCACTTAAAATAGAGAAAAAAAATTATTTATTTCATATCCCTTGCTTGACTTCTCTATGAGTTACTCTTTTCAATTGTGTTTGATTTGACAAGTCGTGGTTTATGAATTTTTTATTTCTTTATTTTTGATGATGGTGGAAGAAAATATTTTTTATAAAAGATATAGTATATCATATATTAATAATAATATTAACAAATCAGATTATATTCTTTGAATTTTCATAGTATTGAAATTAATAATATTGTTTTAATATTGATTGGGAAAAGTAGTGTGAAATTTGAAGTTGAAATAATGCCAAAAAAATTGACTTAGATCCATTAATAATTGTTTGTTGGTTTTAGGTTATATAACTAAATAGCCAAGTAGCACTAAAAATGGATAAAAATTTATTTACATAGAATGTTTATTCAAATTAATTTAATTTATCATAATTAAGTAATTTAATAAAATAAAATTATATATTAATTAATTAAAATTAAATAAATAATTTTAGATTTAAATAAATCTCATCCATATATTAACTTGAAGTAAATATCTAGGATGCTCAAAGATGTGAACAACATTGTAGTTAGCTATGTATTAGTTTTCGTATAATTTATACGACATTTGGTAGCTAATAAATAGAAAATAAGCTATACATGATGTTTGGTAGACAAATTAGAAATCTTCATAACTAATATATGTATATAGTTTATGAGGGAATTTATGTATCATTTTACGTAAAATAAAAAGTGGAATAACTAATACATGTATAACTAATTCATCTATAATTAATACATGGATAAAATAATTGACCTGATATATATTATTGAGACAACTTTTGTCTGACATATATTGATTATCATACTCAATTTTGGTTAGATTTAAAATATTGATTTCAATCATCTCTTTATATATTTACTAGAAATAATAATTCTATATGTGAGATGGGAAGAACACCTTGTTCAGTTTGGTAGAAATATTATTGCAGCTAAATTAAGAGGTTCATTACATTGATTTCACGTGTAATGATACAAAATTTCTTTTCTTACAATACTAGATGTCAAGGTGTTCTTGGTTTAGCTGTAGTAATATTTCTACTAAACAGAACAAGGTGTTTTTCTTCTCATCTTCTCTCATATGGAGTTATTATTTTACTAAATATATAGAAAGTGTTGGGTAATGCCAACATCCTGCCTATGGCAAGGCCCATGAGGGAGCTGGGGTAGCCCGGATCGGAGTCATGATCGAACATGACGTTTGCGTGGTGGACTTGGTTAAGAAATAAAGTTGCGCCTTTGCTATCAACTATAGCTTTTGGCATAATGGTAAGCGCTTGATCCTAACAAGTGGTATCAGAGTCAAGGTCATGGGTTTGATTCTCACGAGCAACATGCTGCCTCAGGCAGGTGTTGGGAGGGGGATTGTTGGGTAATGTCAGCGCCTTTGCTATCAGCTATAGCTTTTCGCATAATGGTAAACGTTTGATCCTAACAAAAAGACTATTGAACATTCCAGACATAAAATTATGAATAAATCAATGTTAAAGAGTAGGTAAAAATTTGAGGAAGGATCAAAAGTGTAATAATATTACAGATATAAATCGAACATGACGTTTGCGTGGTGGACTTGGTTAAGAAATAAAGTTGCGCCTTTGCTATCAACTATAGCTTTTGGCATAATGGTAAGCGCTTGATCCTAACAAGTGGTATCAGAGTCAAGGTCATGGGTTTGATTCTCACGAGCAACATGCTGCCTCAGGCAGGTGTTGGGAGGGGGATTGTTGGGTAATGTCAGCGCCTTTGCTATCAGCTATAGCTTTTCGCATAATGGTAAACGTTTGATCCTAACAAAAAGACTATTGAACATTCCAGACATAAAATTATGAATAAATCAATGTTAAAGAGTAGGTAAAAATTTGAGGAAGGATCAAAAGTGTAATAATATTACAAATATAAAGGACTATTAGTGCATTATTTGAAAACTCAAGAATGACTTTGAATCTTAACTAAAAAATAATGGACTATTTTGTTTTTTTTTTCTCTGTAAGGGCCCATAGCATAATTTTTCTACTCAAAACTCTTTAAATGTTCCTTGACAATATATTAATTTATTACTTAATAATACTCATACAAAAGAGACATGACATATTTAATATCATAAAATTCAAAATTTTGAAATGTAACCCTTATGTTGTTTTCTTTCTATCTACTCCCTCTGTTCAATTTTACTTGTTATTGTTTTGTTTCTCGAGTTCAACTTGACTAAACGTTAAAACTAAATTGAAGTAGCTAAATTCAATATTTAAAATCTAAAATTTAGATGGTTGAAAACTATACGCAAAATGCTATAAGTTGCAATCTTTCTCATATTAATATGATGAAAAAATACATCTAAAAATACTGATCAAAGTTCATATAGTTTAACAGTAACAAGTAAAAGTGAACGAAGAAAGTATTTCCGAACTTCCTACTTAAATATATGCAACTTGTCCATTCAAATAAACAAATGTCCTAACTAATGGTTAATTAATAAGTGGATAATGCCAAAGATAATAAATCCATCAAACTTTAGGTGAAAAAATATAATTTCTCTCCACGTGGTCCTTTTACAAAACATTTTTCAATCCATTGTACAATGAATCTAACCCCTAATTAAACATTATTATAGGAGTATTAATTAATTATGTGTACATAATAGGATGTTGTCCTTGACTTGTACCTTGACAATGATCCCATTAATTGTGTTTCCACACAATTCAACTTCTTCATCCATACTAATATGTACTTATGTTTTAAAATGGGAAGAAACAAGATGATGATGTACAAGTTAATTAGTAAGAATTTCAACATTTCAAGAAGTTGATGTTGAATAATCTCAAGATTTGGGTTATAGTCTTCATGGTGATTGTAACATTATGTCTTCTAGTATTGCCACTTGTTCTACCACTCTTTCCTCCACCACCACTTTGGCTTCTCTTAATTCCAATTTTTGCCATGTTTTACCTCATCTTCTTGGCCTTTACTCCTTCCCCAATACTCATTGATCTTGTGTAAATGTTAGGTTTTCCTTAATTTCCTATCTTATTTGGATTTTATCTTAACTATGTTTTGACTTTTCTTAACCCCTATCCTAAAAGTTCCAATGTTTTTATTCTTATTCAAACCTATAAATTTAGGGTTGAAGATGAAAGGTGCTTATCATTTAATCAACCCTTTCGTGTGTAGGAACAACCCAACCTTAGAATCAGACAACTTTGTTATATGAATTGAAGTATGGAGAAGCATTCTCAGAGGCGGACTAAGCCCAAGTCCTTTGAAGGAGACACCAAGGGTGAGAGTCTTATTTGCCCCGACCCTATCACACCATGAGATATTTTCTACAAGTTGAATTGTTTGTGAATGCAATCCAAATTGATCAGAAGCAAAAACAGACAAAAAATCGATAGTGAATAAGTACTCCGAAGAAAAAATAAAAAAAAATTTGATAAGAGAGTCAAAGAATATTTTCAAAAGAAAAATATAAATTTTCTTATTATTTGAGTATCCCCTTTCTTTGAATAAAGACTTTGGAATTTATTAAAGTAAATACAATTACATCCATAATGTAATCATTAAACAAGTCTTGTTTAATGGGAGGTTTATCTTTCAATAGTTTTTGTGTTTTAATTTATATTAGTTCTCTCATATGTAGGCTAACTGATCAAATCATATTAAACATTATATTTTTTCATGTACTTTTTCTTATTATCTAATTTATTGTTGCTTAAGATTTGAAATTGTTGACTCCTGCATAACTTTTGTTATTTCAATCACAAATAAGATCTGAGTCAATGATTCGACGAGAATAAAAAACATGTTCAAGCTTGTACATTATTTAGATGATCAGGCTACAACCAATTTCACAATAATAATGATTTTATTTGGAGTACTACGTGTGGAGGTACACTTACTTATATTTCAATTATATTTTCAACTTTCATGCGTTGCATTTATAAAAGTAAAAAAAATAATGTAAAGACATTTTTGAGTCATATAATATCTTTAACCTTATTTTTAATCATGATAAGCAACATTGATGAACATTATGTAAATAAGGAAAATTAAGGTTTTTGAGGCAGAAAATTCAGACCAAGAGAAAATTTGTTAGAGTTTTCCCTGAATTTTCTTTCTTTGAATTTTTTCATGATTAATTTTTACTTTTTTAAAAGAAAAAATAGAGATTTTTCATTTTGGGCAACTCCTTTCATGGAGTAAAAGGTTTTGGACTTCTATATAAATGGAGGACTCTTCCTTACTACAATAATACACTATCATCCACAATACAATCATTACAAGGGTCTTGTTTAATCAAAGATTTTTCTTTTATATTAATTTTCTCATAAATAGGTCATTTGGTTAAATCATATTAAAATATTATGCTTTTATTTAAAATATTTCTCTTTGTTGTTTGATTTATTGTCATTTAAGATATGCATTTATTAACTTTCACATGACACCTTGTTAATTCAAATCCAAAAAGTGATATCAGAGTCAATGGTTCGACGAGGATAATGATACATTCGAGGTAGATCATATCACAACACATTCGAGGTAGATCATATCACAATCCAAACTGTTGTAAGTGACATTCATACTAATTCTTCAATGAAAAAATCATTTACTAACCCTAATTTAACTCCTCAAACCCATTTTTAAGAAGCAAACTCAATATATAAAATACTAAGAAAAAATAATTCAAAACAAATAAATGATCAAGTTCCGATAAACTCATGAAACTTTTATTTAAAAAAATCATTACGAATTAACTCCCTAGAACCTAAAATTAATAGTACCAAAACTCTCAAGTGTCTAGAATAAGTGGGATGCAATATCAAATAATAAGGTGAAAATCTAAGTCTAAGAATGTCTAAATCTGAAAAGAGGGACCAAGAAACTAGGAGGAATCCATGACAACCTTGAAGAAATAGCTCACTCTTGGATCCAAAAGTCACGTGGATTAAAGTTTAAGTCTTAAATCACCTTCTTGAATGCCTTGTATCGAAAGAACAAGTGCAATATCAATACACAAATATATTGTACTAATAGAATTTCACGATCAATTTCAAGATATGAATGTGAAATAAGTAATTAATCACTATAGAGTAAAACAAGACAACACATATAACAACCAATCAACACATAAATAAACTCTCAACATCAAATACTAAAATGCATGAAACATGTCCCACATGATCACAAACAAATCTGGTTCACTCAAGACATCAATTACATACACAGTCAAACATGTCAAACTTGTATTGTGCATGGTACCTAAGTCAACTATTTTGACAATCTATACCAAATGGTACTTGAGCTAACCAATGATATCTTGTAGCAGACATGATATTTGACTAACTAATAAAATTATGTACCAAGCATCATACCTATGTCAATCAAGGTTATCCGTGCCAACCATGTAATTAAAAATAATATGTACAATTAAATCAAAATGAACAATCACACTTGACACCATAAATAAAAGAATTAACAGATTCATTGCATGACACTATTAACATGATGCCATTTAACATTAAATTTTTTATAATTTTTGCCACATATATTGTGCAAGTAATACTAGAGAGGAGTTAGCATTTACACATTACATATATTGAAAAACAAATAACCATCACCTACCTCAAATCAAACCTTGAAAACTCTAAGGAACTTGAGCTTTTTCTTTTTGTAATGTCGTGGCTTATTCTTGATCTAAAACAATTACAAGAAGACATAATTAATTAACAATAGCTTAATTGAATTTAAAGTATAACTTAATCCTAATCCTAGATTGATTTCATGATTATTCTATCCAATTCAGGGCTTTTTTCACCATTAATTCTAGTTAAAAATTCTCCCTAAGATTATCCGCATAGATTCAAAAGCTTAAGAAGAAAATTATAAGTTAGATGAGAATTAATTTACCTTTATCAAAGAGAATAATGAAAAATAGATGAAAATACCCTAGGTCACCTCTATAGTTCTCCAAAATAATATAGCCAAAGAATGATTGATTTTGGGACTTTTTTGCACTAAAATTTAACTTACCTGACTATAGCAATTCCCATCTCACTATAGTGGGTTGCCATCTTCTATAGTGATTTGCATTGGACAAAAACTCAAAAATTTTCTCAGAAGTTCTCATTTTGTAATACACCTTCGAACCTTGACATTCAAAAATAATCCCCTCATAAGTTTGATATTGAAAATTTCACTTAACTGATTTTAATTCTAAAAAGTCTCACAAACTCTTTAATGTCTTAAATACTAGAAAATTTAATTCACACTTAGATATAAACCATAATTCTTTCGCAGGTTTGTCCTAGACCTTATGTTACTTAGATTTTGTTTGAGATTGACCTAGCTTAAGATTTTTAAGTTACTATAATTTAGCACAAATCTTTGCACCTCTGAGTTCCCCATAACTATCAAAAGGATCATTACAATAAATACAAATTTATCCATTGATCATCCCTGAGTGATTAAACAAAAAAACAAAAATTGGCCTAAGTCAAGAATAATGTAGTGCCTGATCCTTAAACAAGTGAGAGTACTTGTCCCGAATGTCTTTTTTGATTTTTCTAGTGGCTTTCTCAATTGGAGCATGATTTCATTGAACCTTCACTGATAAGATCTCCTTAGTCCTCAATTTTTGAATATTTTGATCAAGCATTGCAACAGACTTTTCTTTGTACCGAAGATTTTTGTCCAATAATATGGAGTCCCACTTGATAATGTAATATCCATCTCTGTGGTATCTTTTCAATATGAATACATGAAATACCAGATAGAAGCTAGATGTAATGATTTTCTAGGTGATTTTCGTGTTATTACATTCTTTTCATTAGTTGGAGCCTTCTCGTAGCGATCCCAAGTCATTTATGACTTATTGACACTGACAGTTCAGTCGGTTGATTGTTTATTTGGATTTTGTATATTTTTTCATTCTAAGAGATCTTTATAACTTAACGAGTTGACTTTAATAAAAATGTGTAAACAACCTCATAATCGAATTTTGATAATTTTATCTACTCCATAATGGCCAGTTTAGGTTGTAGGCAGGGTTGGATTAAGTTTCGAGGCTTAAAATGTGACTTTAAACCATTTAATGTTTTAACCTTTTAAATTTTGCCCAAGTTTGAATTTGGTTCGAATACCCTTTTCCCTAAATTTCTCTTACCAACTCAATTCCTAGAGGCTTCATATCACCTACTTCAAACTATCCTATAAGTGATTTACATTTCCCTTCATAAAGTGCCTTAAATAGTGTCATATCAATGATGGAGTCATAACTATTATTGTAAGAGAATTTGCATAAGGATAAGAATTGATCCAAATGGTCGCCAAAGTTTTTCACACATGCTCTCAGCATGTCCACCAACATTTGAATCGTTCATTCTAACTGACTATCAATTTGATGGTAAAGTAAGTTGAGTGCCTAAATCTTTTTGCAGTTTGTCCAAAAATTTAATAGTAATTGAGTACCATGATTTGAAATGATAAAGAGGAACACCTCGGGAATGCAACCTAAATTGGACAGTGAATTTCTCCTGAGGAAAAATACAATCGAGAAATAATAGTGAATAAGTATCACGAGAAAATGATGAAAAGAACTTTGACAAGAGATTCAAAGAACTTTCCTTGAAAGAAAAAAAATATAATTTTCATATTTTAGTAATCCCTTTATTTGAATAAAGGCTTTTGGAATTCTATAAAGTAAATGTAATTATAAAACAACATCCACAATGTAATCATTAAAGAAGTCTTGTTTAGTGGGAAATTTGTGTTTTCTCTCAATATTATTTTGTACTCTCTTTGTCTTATTTTATGTAGCATCCTTTTCATTTTACTCTGTCCCAATAAGAATGTCACCTTGCTATAACTAGAAACAACTGAACTTTAAAACTTCTTTTTTATCCTTAATGAAATAATTTTCAGCTACGTAAATATCTAAGAATTATTTTAGATCACAAATTTCAAAAGCCTTTCTATTTATATTAAATACCGTATGTACAAAATCAAAAGATGTCACATAAAATGAGACAGAAGAAAATATTAGTTTTCTCATATTATTAAATATAAAAAATATTATTTGTTAAAGAAAAATCATATAAAAGAAATTATCACATCAAATGAAATGATACTAAGAAAAGGAACAAGAAATCCCACTTTTTAACAAACATCCATATAATAATGTCAAATCATTGGCTTTAATGATACTATGATACTTGTAAGACACTAGCAAAAACAAAACTATTTTTAAATCTTTTGTACAATGAATTTAACCTTAAACTTTGTTACCATACATGCATTTCCAATTGCCCTGGATTTGACAATGACCCCATCAATTCATCATTTCCCAAACATCCTCATCCATAGTGATTATCTAGTAAAAAGTTAACCACTATCAAATATTTGTATTAAAGAAATTAAATAGTTTAATGTTTCAGCTGGACAGTTATACCCTCTAATTTTAGGTGTGTACAAGTAGACATTAAACATGTATAAAACACGTAAAACGCCATGTGCAACGCGAAATTGCTACATAGGAAAAAATGTTTGTTATTCAATTTTGTATAAATTTAAATGTCTACTTGTGCATTCAAAGTTAGAGAATATAAATGTCACTTGAGATCAAGTTAAAAGACATGTTTATATATCACTACTAAAAAAACGCCAAAAAACGACGGGCAAAAGCGACGGACTGCGTTGCTTTTTTCTGGAAAAGCGACGCAGTCACTTCCGTCGCTTTTTTGTTCGTCGCTTTTTGAATAGCGACGGACCGCGTGGCAAAATAG
>JBCEWC010013210.1:0-15241 GCA_038996855.1 Solanum aculeatissimum
ATTAAGTGGCGACTCTGTAATTTTGAGAATTCGATTGTTACTTAAATTAATTAGGTAATTAATCGAATTTTCGAAAATAAGTCATTTTTTCATATAACATATATAACTGACAATTATATTAGGAGTCTTTATTATGTAAAATTCAGATCGATTACACGTGTTAATAATTTTAAGTGAAATGTAATATTATAGGAATTCATATACAAACATAGTAGTAAATTAGAATTGAAATAATTATTATTTTAACGATGTCTTTTCTTCTTAGATGGATTGGAGATGAGACCTAGTGATCTCATTTTTTCTACCATAAGATTTTTATGATAAATTTAAAATTAAATCTACATTAAATTTCATCACAATCACTTCATTTAGTCTACTATAAAGGGGATTCTTAACAATCTCTTTACATCTTCATTTTATCATCTGATGTTAAAGCTATTTTTTTGTTATACACAATTTTAAAGGGCTAAATTCATCATATTATTTCTAGCAATTTATATTGTTCCTAAATTGTTGATGTATCATTATTATTTTTTATATAAAATTAATAATAATGGTGTAATTTCATAATTAAAGTTGGGTGAGGTGGCGTGTGCACAATTTTATTCTTTTCATGCGAGGATGGAGAGATTTTTTTGAATGGATCATCAATTCAAATAAAGCACATAAAAAATTAAGTAATAGACACTGCGTTGAAAAATAATAAAGACGCGAACAATAGTAACAACAAAAAATGTGATAATCAAACAAAAAAAATTCACATAATATTAAAAACGAAAATGAAGATAGTATAATAATAACGAGGAGGAGGAGGAGGAGGAGGAGGATAACAACAACAAAGAAATCAAATAGTGATTAATTGACTGCCCACTAATCCCCATATTCGTATCTTCATTTAAAATTTCGTTCGTGATAAATTATAAATATGTCATGTCTTGTCTAATAATCTTTTCCCAAGATTGATTTGGCCTACCTCTAATTTTTTCACATACATCACTGTGAGTGTCTCACATCTTTCCATCGGGACATCTGTGCATCTCATGCTCGCCTTTCTCATCTTGTCTACCATGAAAATTACTTACACCTCATCCGTCATGATCAATCTCTCATAGCATGCTTACACATTCGTTTTAACATCCCCATTCTTGCTCTTTTCATCCTTTAAACATGCAACTTCTTAACTAATCAACACCTAATCCTATACAACATAGCAACTAGTTTGACATCACTTTATAAAGTTTACCTTTAAATTTTGATAACATATTCTCATCACAAAAATACCAAATAGGTGAACTTCCATTTCATTTGCGCAGATTTAACATGGTGTGTACCATTATTATTAGTAGTTAAATTTTTAAAACTTAATCTACATTTTTTTATATATTTTATCACCTCTATGGATACATCATACCACACATCGAAAAATTGAATTGGTGATCCACCCTGATATATTTGATAATTGACTAGGGTCGGGTCAAGATTCACCCTGCCTATTTCCCTAAATCGAATTATACTCTGGAACCCTTATTTTTCCTCCCACACTCTGCCCCGTTTATTCATTGAGGTATCATCCTTTTATACTCATCTGCATTTATTACCCAGCAATCTATTTGTTTCCGCTTTACAGAATAGTATGTAATTTTTAAGTTATAGTCGAATAATTCTGGGTGTTAATTTGCAGTATCCGACTCCAATGTTTAAGAACACGTTCCAATCCGGATTTCTTTCCATTTTGTACAGCCTTGGGTATGTAATCTTTGTCTGTTATTGCTTAGTTTTGCAATTTTGACGACTCTACTTGTATTAAAGATTAGTTTTTTCTTCCTACAGGAGCAAGCCTCTCCAGATTTGGGATAAAGAAGGTAATTTTTAAGCTAATATTTAGGTTGCACTTATTTTGCCAGAGAATCAGTAATAGGATTCATGTATGAGCATGTTTCTATGTGGGTTTGTGTTGAATTGGTGATTATGGGGTTTTCTGTGGGGACTTATTACTGTGTAATTTTGACCCTTTCAGCAGAAAGAGGGGTTTATGCGTAAGCGAATATTTTGTTTTGAATATAAGTGGTT
This sequence comes from Solanum aculeatissimum, assembly GCA_038996855.1. Classification (NCBI taxonomy): domain Eukaryota; kingdom Viridiplantae; phylum Streptophyta; class Magnoliopsida; order Solanales; family Solanaceae; genus Solanum; species Solanum aculeatissimum. The sequence continues at coordinate 2,071 of JBCEWC010013210.1, forward strand.
TGTTGTTGAGGATCATTTTTGTAGCACAATTTGTTGGTGCGGAGTAGCTTTGTCAGAGCATTCAAGAGAGGATGACAAATACTGGAATCAGTTGTATTGTTGATATGATGTGGTGATAGTTCTGTTGTTTGATTGCTGAATTCTCAAATGTTTCTTGGATGATGTAACTAGGAAAATACACCAGGGAGAGCCTTCATTTTTGCCTTACTAAAAAAGAACTCATTGTTATATGATCAATATTTAAATACACTGTGCAATTGATTGGTCCCTAAATCATATTAGTATTGTAGGGATTTGTGATTTGTTTCTCATTGCAGGAAGTTTGACATACTTGAAGAATTAACTTTTGTTGTAGTTTCACCCTTTGTTTGCTTTTTAATTCTTAATTTCTCTCTATCTAGAACACAGTATTTTCTCGTTACACCAATGATACAACTGAAATTAAAAAGATATCTATATGCATCCTATATCGTTCTCGCTAGCTATCCTGTTGATTCCATATGCTCCAAAGTAGACATGATAATGCCGTCTTCCATGTTGCCTTTCTTTCACTTGCAAACCTCTACAATCCCCAACACGTGATTGCTTTCTCTATTGTCCTTGGTAACATCCACGGTATATTAAACAACGTGACTACAAGTTCCCACAGTTACCAAACTAACCTACAATACAATGCAACGAGATATGATTAGTAACTCTGTAGATTTTTTACACATGCCTGATATGACACCAACTCACAAATATTCTCAGTTGAAATAGATTCCACTCTGCGATTGAAAGAGAGCTATTTTCGCGAGAGATTTGCTGTTCCAATTTTCTAACACCTTCATCCTATCTCTCTTTTATGACAATGCAAATAGAAAAGTTTTACAGTAAGCAGTATGCTTACCTCTTCCTTTTATTCCCTATACGCAGTTGTCGATGGACATGTCAAACGGCTGCAAGATGAAGATATCCAATCCAATGTACTGGAAATTATTGGGTCCAATGTTCAGCAAGCATACATAACGTGTCCTGCAGATCCTAATGCAACTCTTGGCATAAAGCTGCCCTTCTTAGTCATGATAGTGAAGAATGTGAAGAAGTACTTCACATTTGAAATTCAGGTTTTAGATGATAAAAATGTCCGGAGAAGATTTCGAGCTTCTAACTATCAAGTCTGTAAGTCTTTCCAGGATATATAGATTTGTTTATGACTTCTTTTGTGTCATAATTTGCATATCTTTTTGTACATGTAGTCTTCCCAATGTATGTCATTAGTTTAAGAAAGCTGCTGAGTGCTGTCTATTTAAGATAATTGATAATCTTAGCATTTGAAAGGAGCTATAGTTGAGTGGAATGATTTTCATTTAATCAATGTTTATTTGTTTATGAGCAAAATTCAATTTCTAGTTTGACTTGTTAGATGGAGTCTATGACATGAACAGAGTCTTGTTCTTTTTGGTGAGAGATTATGCTTGTCAGCATTTTTATAGACTTATAACATACTATTATATGTTAAACTTTTCTATGGTTGTCATTATATGGATTAAGGATTCTCCTAATAACTCTGAATGGATACAATAATTTAAATAAAGTGTGACGAGGAGAAAGTCAGCGACTTGTGAAGTTTCAAAAAAGATAGGAGAAAATCTCTGTTTCCAGACTAAAACGTGGTATAATGTAAACGGATCATATGAATTCTCTAGCTGTTTCTACATTTCCTGTTTTGCTTGGATGTGGACTTCTTCTCCACCACTGTTGTTTGGAGCATCTCGCATATGAAAGGTTGCTGTTTTGGTGGCATAAAAAAATGTGCTGTGTGTTAAAGCTGAATTAGTAATTAGTGCAGCATAAGAGAAACAAAAGAGGAAAAAAGTGGTACTAATATTTTTTGTCAATCTTTGACCTCAAGATATTGCAGTATTTTGTCTTCTACTTGGTTAGGTTTCTCAGTTACTGCTGAATAGACCTGCTGACACCTCTACTTTTGGAGTCAAGTTGTGTTGCATTGGCGACCTCTTTTGACAAGCTGTGTTATACTAAGTTATCAGATCTCGCGAATGCTAGAGTTTGAAACTTTCACTTGTATGTTGCAGGCGGTCACACGAGTGAAACCCTATATTTGCACTATGCCTTTGAGATTGGATGAAGGATGGAATCAAATCCAGTTGAACCTTTCTGATTTGACCAGACGAGCTTATGGAACCAACTATGTCGAAACACTGCGAGTTCAGGTTCATGCAAATTGCAGGCTAAGGAGGATTTACTTTTCTGACCGTCTGTATTCAGAGGAGGAACTCCCCCCAGAATTCAAACTTTACCTTCCAATGCAGGTGAAAGATACTCGGTACTTGCTTTGATTGTAGTGTTGGGACGTCATTACAGCTTGTTAATGTTCTTCTTTTTAATCTTGTTGACTGTAGAAATCTTGAGGATCTTCTCTTGAAACCAGCAGACAAGGCACTCTGGTTGTCGACATTCCCTGCAGGCTGGTATATTAATCTTGGAGTGAAGCATTTTGATCTTGGAAATGTTGATAACCCTTGGTGGTAATTCAGTTAGTTTATTGTACTTAGAGAGCATCTGGAGTTCATGTTACTAGAGTACTTTGTTAAAGAGGATTTGGTGTAATTAATGGTGCATCAGTTGATGCAGTCAAAAGTATTAAGAAACTTGCTGGGCATTACGATATCTTTAACATGTCTTTATCTCAATAATTTTCCAACTTCAAATTAAACATGGGTATACGATAAATGTCATAATTTCACAATTTATGTTGTGCGCAACGAAAAGATGGTGACTGCGGGGTTTTCTGTCATAAAAAAATCATAATTTCACAAGTTTGGTGTCATCATATTTTATATTATGACCTTTTTTTATGAGTTGATACATTTTAAATTTAAAATATCATATATTTTTTAAAATTTTATGTTGAATTATATTAGATTATTCTTTTAAAACAAAGATAATAATAATAAAAAAATTGAATACCTTTTTGCTTCCTCATGCTCGCACACGTATTAAGAAAAAAATGATTAGTATTTGTACATTATCATTTTACTTTTATTAATTGATAAAAATTATAATTTAAATTCTAATACATTTAATATTATTAACATAACGACAAATGAAAGTCTTTTTTGATTTAATAACATTTATATTTTTTCAAGAAATATTATTTATGTAATCTAAAAATGAATTGATGATTCTATAAATTTTATATTTTTAAAAAATATTAATTTTTTAAATAAATTAAAGAATAAAATAGGTAAAAAAATTGATGTATTTAAAATGATACTGTAAAATTGAACGGTGGGTGTATCCTTTTACGTTTTCCTGTTTGTTTTTTTGGGCCCCAATTTTCACGTGATTGCGGGAAGCTTTAATTATTCGAAAATTTTATCTTTGCTGAGTCAGCGTGGTATTTAATTGACACGTGTAAAGGATTGATTTACGCGGCCTTATTTTCCAGCCACGCAATCAAACAAGATCTGATATAATGTAATCTATACTTGTTTCATTTGTGGCTCACAATTCTCTTGCTTTTCGGATTTGAGGCTCATATTTCTTTCCATCTATATCTCACACCTCATTCGTCCACGTGGCACATCCTTCTTCCAATTTTGCCCTTCAAACACCAACTTGCATGGTGGGGGCTGTGGCATATTTGGACGAAATTATATTCCTTATGCAAATTTTAATTTTTTTATGAGATGGATGTTATCCAATCATAAAAATAGAAAGGCATGAATTATTGCGGAAGAATTTTTTTCGATTATGTAAAATAAGATCATCAGATAAATTTTCTTTTGCTCCCTGGTTACATGCAAAGGGTATTATAGTCTTTGCACTAGAAGCTTTCGTTTTCATGGACAAAAATAATTCTGACAATAAAAAAAGTTGGGACAAATTTATAGCCATGCCAATTTACAATACAACTGCCGCCTCTGTATCCAGTAGCTGAGAGGTAATATTGCAAAAATTGGAAAATAAATATACTTCAAGTCCCAAAGGTCATTTCTTTCCAACACATAATTTTCTCCTAAACTAAAGAAAAATCCCATCTTTATTTTCCCTGGTATATTTTGGGAAAGTTTTCTTCCTCATTTTCTTGCAATTTCCTCAAAGGGTAAGTTATTTTTTTTGGTTTTCAAGGTTATGTGTGTGACTTTGCTGTTTGAGGTTGATTCTTGAGCTGGTTTTAGTGCTTTTGAAGTTGAATGATTTCGGTATATGTGTGATTTTGACTGGTTGAAGTTTTGTTTCTTTTGGCTTTTGTATTTTTTGTTCACAAATTTGGAGAAAGGGTTTTGTTTTCAAGGAAAGAAGCACAAAGACTTCAGCTTGGGCTTTGATCTGCTTATGAGTTTGTTCTAATCATAATTTATGGTTGATATAAGTTGATCAGTTCTGTTTTATTATCTTTTTGATGTTATTAGAACTTTATGAGCTGCTGTGAATTATTTTCTTTCTTCTTTTTTCTGAAGCTGAAAGCTCTTAATCTGTTTACTCCCTTTATTTTTTTTTAATTTTTTATTTATTTTTTGGCTAGAATTCTGGATGGAGGCCTAGTTCTGAAATTTACAGTTACTTGTAATTGAAATTTGAGATGAGAATTTGTCTGTCTGTTTTAAATACTAGAATAGAGTTGAATTGACAGCATCTTTTTTCTCCATTTTTTTAATTGGGGGTAGTGGGGAGTAGGCTACAAGGTGGTGAATCGAACCTCACCAACAAAGAGATAGTCTTCTTATCGAGATGAGCATGACTGGTCAAGCCCTGCAATGAGATCATGTGTCCTAGTTTTTTGGGAAATGACGAAAAACTAGGGGAAATAAGATGATCATCTTTGTGTTTAGTTGTTTTAAGATTTATGTCAAGGACTTGGACTATGTTGAACTTGCATTTATCTACTGCTGAGAAATGAGATGAGTAACTTCAATCAAGCTTGGGGATTCATTAAGCTTTCTCATTTGTGTTCTATCTTGATTTCTCAAATTTGCTTCTCAGTTGTGTTCTATCTCAATTTCTCAAATCTGCTTTCTCAGTTGTGTTCTATATTTTAACATATGATTACTATTCTACCAGGTTAATCTTATGGAGTGGTTTTCTCATGTTGATGATGGTGATCTTGTTGTTCCTAAAGGCTTAGATGTTTTTTCACCATCTTCTGATAGCTGGTCACAGTGGGACTCAACACCATTTGGGAATTTCAAGTCAGAAATGAGAAGGCACAGTATAAGGTCATACATTGGAGCTGAAGATTGTGAAGTGACTGAGAATGGCCTATCCAATGACGTTGACATGAAAAACTTTGGAATTTCCAAGGAGCTTTTTGATAATGCAGCTAGCCAAGCTTCATACTGTGATACGCATCAATGGTCCTCATATCCACCCGAGCAGCTGGAATTTCATCTTGATAACTTGACCTCAATCGATCAGTTGGATGATGTGTTCCTGTAAAGCTCTAACACTGACGGGTTTTATTTGGTTTCGTTCTATTATTGAATTGTTTGATCTTTAGATGTAGAGTTGGAACGAAGAATCTTATAGTTATTTGTCTCTTATGACTGATTGAGTTCTTGTATTCTATCATGTAGAAGTTCCTTACTCAAAGACTGTCCAACTGGAATGGATTCGTCTGATGAGTCATCTGCTTTATCAACAGACGCCCATAGCAGCATGCTGCTGGATGATCAAGTGAGAGATATGACGAGCAACGGTTGTGCTGGTACTGCCAAATATTTCTCTGCACATGCTTTTACTCCACCAGTGAATTGGGAGAGTCAAGAAGTTAGCAATTCTTATTTGTTGAAAAAGGTGATGCTTTTGTTCATTTCATGTAGCAACTCCAATATGTGAAGCTGGAGTTGAATCATCAACCCCAGAAGAAATTAAAGACTTCACTGCATCTATATTATGTCATCTGAGAGCTCTAGAGGGACCAGCCGATAAGTTAATTTGTCCAATATATTGAAATGAGTTTCAGTTCATTATGATGTCTTACATGAAAGGATTCTTGGCTCACTTGGAGTTTTAAATGTGCATCGAGGCAGATGCAGGGAACAATCCAGGTTACGTCTCATGCTTTTCAGTGGAAGGAAATTTTGGGAATATTTCACTTGCATTCAAGCAGGGGCGAACCTTGCATGATTTTTCAGGGTTGAACTAAAATTTGAAGGTAAAAAATCAGAATTATATCAAAATCTCTAGAAGAACACAAATTTGAATTTTCTCTTTCCTGGGGAAATGAGTCTGGAGCAACCGCCCCTCGTTTTGACCGATGATGGTCCATCCCTGCATTAAAGACGGCTTGTAGCAGTGTCGAATTGTGCAAATCTCTTGTCTGTGGATCACTTTATTTTGGATACCAAGGGAACTATGAGCAGAACAATGTTTAGACATGTTTGCTTGTAAATGGTTTCAATTTTCAAGTATTATTTGGACTGTCCATTTGTCATCAAAAAGACAAATTCAACAGTGCTTTAGTTCAATATGAGAAGTTCTGAGAGGAAAAAAAGAAAATATATAGGTTGTGGTTGTGTTGAATCCAGCTTTCTCATTACATCATCCTTTTTGAGGCAAAAATCTTTTAAGTTCAGATCATTTCTGTGTGAGTTTACAAGTCGCCTCCCAAGTGATTCAACTTCTTTAGCTTTTAGTTTCTGTTTGCTGATAGAACAGTCTTATGAAGTATATGATCACACAGCTGCTGTTTTGGAATTCAAATGACCATCTAAGTTTGGTTAGGGGTTCCTTCTTCTTCTGTTTTATTTTTTTTGCCACGTGCGCGCATGCGTTTGTGGGGAGGGAGGGAGGTTTGGTGGAGAGTTTTGAGTATAGTCTGTCCCCTCTATTTTATTTCATAGGACTGGGTCAGGTGTAGGTGCAGATGGAGGAGCAGACCAATTTTTGGGTTTTGGTTTCATGGGAAGGTGTCGAGCATGTGGAGGACATCATAAATAGGCAGTTGTCTAATACATATTTTGGATCTTTATCTGATGGTAATTAGCTGAAACATATGCATACACGTTTATTCTCATTTTGTATGGAGGTCTTTTCATTTCAACTATTAGTAAGTTTCACTAGTTCGGATTCCGAAGTTTAAATCTTTGAAATTTTATTCTCAGGCACCACAAGCAGAGGTTGCCGTAAAATTGGAGCTTGATAAAGGAGATAATAGAGTGAGTGGCAAGGAAATATCCATGGAGGAATCTGTCCTACAGCACCTTGAAAATCTCACATCTCAGGTAGTGAAGGTTTTTAGTTTTGGATTACCATTGTATCTTTGCTGTGAAATGGCTGTATTTACTAAATTTGTACTTTGTCTTGATACCAACAGCTGACAGAAGAAACCAGAATCTGCTTCCGGGATTCTCTGTATCGTCTTGCAGATAATTCAAAACATGATGATGCATGTCAGAGTAGGAATGCTATGCCAGATCAAGATTCTAAGTGGTTAGTGCGCATGCTCAATTAGTTTTATTGCTTGAATAGACTAGAGTCTAGAGCTTGTTAGTGAGTTGTTACACGTGATGTTGTGGTTCATGATTATGGAGAGACTAGTGGAGTACTTCTGTAGGCTCTGCCTTATATCTGAATTTTGTAAAGCTTCATTGTCCTTTGTACTTCCCATGCTCAAAATTTCACTGTTGTCGATTGGAACGGGAAAAAATAAATGGAATAAACAGTAGAGTTGTTCATTTGAAGCTGAAAATACACATCAAATTGTTCAGAGGGGAAATGCAGTATGAAATTCTTGTTGTCTTTAGATCAAGGAGAGTATTGGTATTCCTGTATTAACGCCCACATTATCAGGTTCAGCGAAGAAGAGACAACAGAATTGCAGACAAATGTGATTGACAGAACTGTCGCCAACCTTTTGTTCAGCAATCCTGATTTTGGTGCTTCTGAAGGCTCATCATTGGACTTTACAGAAGCCACCAAAATAAGACAGCATTCAGGAGCTATGCTGTGGAATATCTCAGCAGGTTCATCTGGTTGTGATGCCCTTACTTTTTGCGGATAGAGGATGCATTTCACTTTGCTCAAAGCTTTTCTTGAAGTGGAACTGTGATGGGCACTACAATGCATCCTAGTTCTTACATGGTCGTCTTGCATCATCTGGCCTGATCTGATCCAAGCTAAGTTTTGGCGAAAGCTTGTATAGTAGGCGTGATTAGAGTCCAACTGTGGTTACTTCTGTGTCTTGCCAGCAGATCAATAGTTCGTTCTTTTTTCTTATAATAGCCGCCTTGGCTGTGGAGCTGTCAGAGCTCCAAGAGGTCAAGAGAACTGTATGTGTAGGAGAAGAGGTATAACGGTTGAATCCTGGAATGATTTCTTTAGACTTCCGCTAGTTATGTAAGCAGCTAAACACTGTAAGGAGCCCTGGTTTTTTCTTGTAGGCTCCAGACACCAAAAAACTTCCCTATATGTTTATTTTAGAATTTTGTAAGCAGCTGATACTTTTTATCCTCAGTTTGGGTGGGTGGCTTTTACTAAACAGTAGTTTGATTTCTTTTGGTACTTGAGAACTTTATATTAGCAAACAATATGAGACCAATGCAGGTTTTGTCGAGTATTATATGGTTGGTAGCTAATTTCTGATCTTGTTTTGGTTGGTACATCTTTAACTTCATAATATTACCTGTAGTTTTTGTAGGGTAGTGCAGGCATTTAAATATGATTGTATGGAAATAAGATTGGATCAATCTAGCAAGCAAACAATCACAGCTCATTGGATCATTCACGTGTTAGTAGATCTTATTGTATATTTAAAAATTTATTATAGCTAATTTTCGATGATCTTGTTTTGATTGGTGTATTTGCAACTTCATGGTGTTGACTGTTGGATGTATTTGTATCACTTGTAATTATTGTATGTTACTGTAGACATTTAAATATGCTCGTATGGAATTAAAATTGGACCACCAAGCAAACAACCACAACTCATTGGATGTACTAGTATTACTTGTAGTTATTGGACATTTAAATATGATTATGTGAAAATAAAATTGGATCACTAAACAAACAAACAATCACAGCTCATTGAATGTGTCTCAGGGAGTGTAATTTATGAATTCACGTGTTAGAACATCTTATCTTATGATTTAGAAATTTATTAAAGCTAATTTCTGATTTTATTTTGATTGGTCTATTTGCAACTTCATGATATTAGGTATACTTATATATGAATTGGGAATCAAAATAAGTCACAAATACACTAAAATAACATAAATAGGTCATGAAACTAAAAGTGAACAAAACTAAGCTTAGTGTAACAAAATTTTGCAACGGACCCGTTTAAAAAGACCCGTTACATATAAAGTGTAAAAAAAATTTACACAGTAAAGTGTAAAAAAAAAATTACACTTTTACAGTTTTTGCAGCCTTTATTGATTTGACGGATCATAAAACGTGAATTTTTTTACATTTTACATTTTTGTGTTATTTTATCCAACTTCTATTTAAGGATACTCAAACATTGCATATTCCACAACTATAATCCTCTAATTTTTTTTATTGGCTCACAAATAATGTCTTCTGAATCAAAAGTTAGAGTTTCAATTTTTTGGAATGGTGAAATAATACATGATGGAAATACTATTCATTATAGTTGTCCTCCCAAACACAATGCTAAGTATCCACTTAATATCCGATATCAAAAGTTTCTTTCATCAATTTACAGAAGAATGAGTGTGAATAGTATTGATTATAATTTGATTTTAGTCGAAAAATATCCGACTTCACTTTTATCACAAGGACAAGTAAATTTAGGGGAATGCATTATCTATAATGACAAATCGTTGACCGAATTTTTGAAGGCTCCAACCGACTACATTGTTCAAATCAGGCTAATTGTGCTTGAAATCTATGTTAGAAAGGAGCCTAGGATTAGTCAACAACATTTTTCTTTATCTGTTGTTATTCATCCTCAATTGGAAAATCGTAATAATCCTGATGGATTCCCTATAACTCAATCTACTATCTAGTGATTTTCCTAATATGTCTTATTATCAAAATATTCTTACCGGTCGATATGATTTTGATTTGAACGAAACTATCAATGAAAGTGACAGGTGATGCTCAATAATTTCGACTTTATGTGTTAATTTTGACTATTATTTGTTAATATATATAATTTATTATTGTTATAATTTTTTTACACTTTACAAAGTGTAATTTTTTTTTTCACTTTATATGTAACGGGTCCGTTACAAAATTTTGTAAAGTGTAAATTTTTTTTACACTAAGCTTAGTTTTGTTCACTTTTAGTTTCATGGCCTATTTATGTCACTTTAGTGTAATTGTGGCTTATTTTGGTTCCTAACTCCTTATATTTCTTGTAGTGATTGCACGTACCGCAGGCATTTAAATATGATTATGTGAAAATATAATTGGACCACCAAGCCATAAAAACAATCACAACTCATTGGATGTGTCCACGGGAATGTAATTTACTATTCACACGTTAGAAGATCTTATTTTATGCGTATATTTAGAAATTTATTATGGCTATTTTCTGATGTTGTTTTGGTTGGTCTCTTTACAATTTCATGATATAGAGTATACTTGTAGTTATTGTAAAATATTGCACGTATTTAAATATAATTGTATGAAAATAAAATTAGACCACCAAACAAACAAACAACCACAACACATTGGATGTGTCCAGGAAGTGTAATTTATGTGTTAGAAGATTTATCTTATGCGTGTATTTAGAAATTTATTATAGTTAATTTCCGATTGGTCTATTTGCAATTTCATAGTATTGGGTATACTTGTTGTTATTGTAGGGTATTCCAGACATTTAAATATGATTGTATGGAAACAAAATTGGACCACCAAGCAAATAAACAACCACATCTCATTGAATGTCTCAACAAGTGTAATTTATAAATTCACATATTAAAAGATCTTATCTTATGCGTGTATTTTTAAAAATTTATTATATATTTATAAATTATATAAACTATTTGATTATAAATTTAATTACTATATTTTATAAAATATAAAATAAATTTATAAACTTTAAACCTCGAATTCACATTTGAGTTTGTATGGATTTCTTCACTCATCCAATTGTGAATCTCACCTCCCCCTGCATGGTTTTAAAACACAGTATTTAGAGTTGTCAAAATGGACTTAATTCATGGGTCAGCCGAACCTCACCCGTTATTCGGGGTAGGATTGCATATGATTTTTCAAGCCTATTTAAATTTAGTGCTTATAAGTCTAGTCCAATTAAGTCCTTGGCCCTTGATGCTTGACCGGGGCCCAGTCGGATTGAGGTCGATTGATGGGTCAAAAATATTATTTACTTTGAATTAAATTAACTAAATTGTAAGATGTAATGGTTTTTTATTTTACGAGTTTGTTTTTTCAATTTTTTTTTACTTATTTATGTGTCAAAAAAAATATTTTTCTTTACTCGCGGGATGAATCAAATTCATGATACTGTTTGTTATATTTGATTGAAAATCTTCTCATATCTTGATGTTATATATTTCAAATATCAGATTGTAATTAAAACTATCACTAATCATATGTATAATGCATATTATGATTGTAATTATTATGTTCTTTTATACTCTATCTGTCTCATTTTAATTGAATTTGTGAGATAATGCACACATATTAAGAAAAATATTCAAAGAAAAATTTACACCATAGTTTCACTACTAGCCTTTATAAAATCATAAATATGTAGTGTAATTTGTCTCCTAGAAAATATAAAAATTCAAAAAATGAAATGACAAATATGAAAAAAGTTTCAAACATTCACCTTGAATTTTGAACAAATCTAATATTTTGAACATTGAAAAAAACCTAAAAAAATTAATTAATTTAGGACAGAGAAAGTATAATTTTATTAGACATGTTAAAAAATTAATATATTGATGAAATTTTATGTTTAAATTTGGGTTGAAAAGAAAAAAATTATATAAAAAAGAAGGGTTGATCCGCCCCCGAGTCGTGGCTCTACTAGGGTTAGGTTGGGCTGACCATTTCAAGTGAAGGACCGACCCATTCTAGCACATTAAATTTCTAGGTCCACGAGGCTTAGATTGGATGAGACTAGATTAACCTGTTTTGACAGCTCTAACAGTATCTAATTGATTTCGTACAAAGTTATTTCGAGAAAATGACAAAAATGATCTTTTATATAAGAAGGTATGTCAACTATTTTGCTTAAAATATTTTTTTAATTATTAAAAACAAAAGATCTTTTTATACTTGAAGTTTTCATAGATGGAATAGTTTTGGTTAATATTTTTAATCTTCATCAAATATATATTTAATAATTCATATTCATTAGCATAATTTTTTTAGTCAGTCTTAAAAAAAATATCATATTACTATAACTAGAACAATTTAATTTAAAATTTTTCTTTTACTCTTATGGTATAATTTACCAACATTTTAGACTATAAATTTCAATTTTTTAAAAAGTCAATAAATTGAAAGGATCAAAATGATATAAAGATGTACAACTTATTTGAGGTGCGAATGGGATCAATGTTTTCACGTCTTACCTTCGTGGACCATTTTTATAAATCTAGCTCTATTTTATCTGCAAATGACATACTACATCACAAATTTCCTCAAAAAATGACATATGAAAAATCAAAACAAGAAGAAGGAGAAACTGGAACTGAAGAGGAGTTTGATAAGTTTCTTACTTCTCTTCTCAAGGAAAAAGGGTGGAGAACACCCAATTTGTTCTTCTTTCAAGGCTTTTGGTGTCAACCCAAAGAAATTCGAGCCATAATTTCTATACAAAATCACTTTATAGCACAAGATACCGACCTGATCCTCGCTACCATACCAAAATCTGGAACCACTTGGCTGAAAGCACTTGCATTCGCCATTGTTAACCGGAACAAGTTCAGTGTTCACCAGAATAACAAAAATCACCCTTTGCTCACTCATAATCCTCATGAACTCGTACCTTTCCTCGAGTACAAACTTTACGCGGATCGCAACTGTCTCCCTGATCTCTCCCTGCTTCCTTCTCCGAGACTTGTAGCGACCCATATGCCATTCGGGGCATTACCCGATTCAATTAAGACTTCAAATTGCAAAATCGTTTACATTTGCAGGAACCATTTTGATACTTTTGTATCAATTTGGCATTACCTTGACAAAATCAGGCCCGAATCATTGGGCCCTCTTACAATTGAGG
>JBCEWC010013211.1:0-15241 GCA_038996855.1 Solanum aculeatissimum
AATTGAGGGCTTGAATGAATTAAAATGGATTAGGGTTCAATTTAGGGGTTTTAGGAGACTTTAGAAAGGCTAAAACGTCCCTAGTGGTAATTAACATTACTAATTAAGCATTAATAAAATGGAGCAATTAACTGAAATAGTGGCTGACAGAAGCATCTACACGGTCCGTGTAGTGGTTCATAGACCGTAAACCCTACCGTGTGACATCACTTGGTTCACGCTTTGGCTTGAAATATTGGGAGACTTTATGGATCACTTCACGATAGGACTCACGGTTCGTGAAGTTTCACCTGGACCATACACTGCTCCGTAGAGCCTCACTTGGCCCGGAGTCCTAGACCTGGGGTCTGAGTAGTTTCTGGACCACACCACATAGGGACCTCATGGATCGTGAGGCATCACACAAACAGTGAAGTGGTCCGTGGAGCATCACTTGGTCCGAGGCCTTGGTCTAACTCCCCTAGGACTTACTGGGTCAATCGACGACGGACCTTCTCGGGTCGTGAGCCTTCATATGGCTCGTGGCCCCTCCCGTATGGACCTGCCTTATCCATTTAGGTTTTCCCTTTCAAGAACACCTTCAGCCACAGAAAACCCTACCGAAACAACCATAACCTCCACATACGAACTCCGATTTGAGTGAAACCAATTGCGTTGCGAAGATAACTTGAAGAGCTTCATTTTAATAGGTCATAGTACACATAATTCACCTCGTACCAAGATATGTAGCCATTCAAAGTTAGTCTTCCTACACGGTTTCATACAAAACTTTCCTAACATGATTTCCTTGAATACGACCATTTAAATAGAACACTTAATCATCACTACACAGCTATAACACGTTCAAAACGGACCTTGATCCACTAGTATGAAGTTCAAAAATTTTTGGGTCATTACATCATCTCCCCCTTGGGAACATTCATCCTCAAATGGGTTAGACCACGATTTAGGGAATTCAATAAAACAAGAAATGTTTTCATCAAAACTTATAATGGAATATGCATCATTTTCAAGCCATTCAAAACTCATATCAAAACATCATCTAAAATATATTTTTTTGTGCTCATGTATGCATGCAATATCATGAAACTCAAGAATTTAAAGAATTAGGACCATTAGAAAACATAGAACCTAGTACTTTAGGGTTGAGCAGATTGGAAAAGATAAGGGTATCACTCCATCATGTCTGCCTCCGCTTCCCATGTAGCACTCTCCACTTGTAAAATAGTTCCTCCAAAGCACCTTAATTGAAGTCACCTCTTTGTTGCGAAGCCGCATCACTTGCCTATCTAAAATTTCAACCGGTACCTCTTCATAAGTCAAATTATCCTCAACCGTCACACCCTCCAAAGGTGAAATTGTCGTAGGGTCACCAACCAATTTCCTCAACATCGAAACATGGAACACCGAATGAATAGAGCTTACCTCCAGAGGCAAATCCAATCTATAAGACACATTGCCTATCGGTTCAACAACCTCATATGGTCCAACGTACTGAGGGCTCTACTTGCCCTTTTTACAAAATCACATGATACCTTTCATAGGAGATACGTTCACATAAACCCAATCACCTACATGGAATTCAAGATCCCTCTTCCTAACATCCTAATAGGACTTTTGGCGACTTTGAGCCATCCTCAATCTCTCACTAATCAACTTTACCTTTTCTATGGCCTCAACCACAAAGTCTGGGCCCAACAATGCTGCCTCACCTCTCTCAAAACAACCCGCCAGGGATCTACACCTTCTACCATGCAAAGCTTCGAACGGAGCCATACCAATGGTAGCATGGAAACTATTATTATAGGAAAACTCAATGAGCGGTAGATGATCATCCCAATTTCCCTTGAACTCTAACACACAAGCCCTTAACATATCCTCCAAGTTTTGAATTGTCCTCTTGGCTTGTCCATCGATTTAGGGATGGAAAGTCGTGCTCAACTTGACTTTAGTACCAAGTCCCTTTTGAAATGACCTCCAAAAGTGTGAAGTAAATTGAGTACCACGATTCGATATATTAGACCTTGGTATACCATGCAACCTCACCAATTCGTGAATGTACAATTTAGCATAATCCTCAGCACTATAAGTAGTCTTGACCGGTAAAAAGTGAGTTGACTTAGTCATTCGGTCAATAACCACCCATATTGAGTCAAGTTACTTACGAGTACAAGGCAACCCAACTATGAAGTCCATATTAACATCTTCCAACTTCCAAGTAGGAATCTCAATATCTTGGGCCAAGCTACCAGACCTTTGATGTTCAACTTTCACTTGTTGGCAATTCGGACACTCCGACATAAATATAGCTATGTATTTCTTCATGCCATGCCACTAATACAACTCCCTCAAATATCGATGCATCTTAGTGGATCTCAGATGAATAAAATATTAGGAATTATGTGCTTCACTCATGATAGTCTCCTTTCGGATGTCAACATCTGGAACACACAATCGGTTTAGGCATCGTAGCACACCATCTCCCCTTTGGGAGAAAACCTTAATCTTTCCCTTGGCAACCAACTTCTTTAACTCCACCAAGAAAGGATCTAGGTTTTGCTTTGCCTTAACATCTATCACCACCAAAGACTCGGATCCGCCTTGAACAAAAATACTACCATTTTCTGAGTCGGCCAACCTAACACCTAATCTAGCCAACCGGTGCACATCCTTCACTATCTCCATCTTCCCCTCATCCACATACGACACACTTCCCATAGATTGCCTACTAAGGGCATCCGGCACAACATTTGCCTTGCCGGTATGATAAAGGACACTCATGTCATAATCCTTGAGAAGCTCCAACCATCTCTTTTTCCTCAAATTAAGCTCCCTTTGGGTGAACAAATATTGCAAACTCTTGTGATCGATGAAAATATCCACGTGAACCCCATATAGATAATGTCTCCAAATCTTTAGAGCATATACCACCACCGCCAATTCAAGATCATGGGTTGGATAATTTTGCTCATGCACCTTCAATTATTGAGACGAGTAAGCTATCACCTTACTATGTTGCATAAGCATATAACCCAACCCAATTCGTAAAGCATCAAAATACACCACAAACCCATATAACCCATTGGGCAAGGTCAAAACAAGAGCTGATGTGAGTCGATCTTTCAAGATTTGGAAGCTCTTCTCACACTCACTCGACCACACAAACTTAGGCTTCTTCTGAGTCAATTTGGTCAACAGGGATGCGATGGAAGAAAATCCTTCAACAAACCTCTGATAATAACAGAACAATCCAAGAAAACTTTGAATATCCAATGGAGTCAATGGTCTAAGACAATCCTTCACTGCTTTGGTTTTCTTAAGGTCCATCTTAATGCCATCACAGGATATCACGTGACCAAGGAATGTAACTTCTCCCAACAAAAACTCACACTTGAAAACTTTGGCAAACAATTACTTTTCCCTCAAGGTTTGAAACACCAATCTCAAGTGATCCATATGCTCTTGCTCACTCCAGCAGTAAATTAGGATATTATCGATGAAGACCACCACAAAATTATCAAGGAATAGTTTTAACACCCGATTCATGAGATACATAAACACTGCTGGAGCATTGGTCAAACCAAATGACATCAACACAAACTCAAAGTGCCCATAACGAGTCAGGAAAGCTGTCTTTGGGATGTCACATTCCCTTACCTTCAATTGATGGTAACTCGATCGAAGATCTATCTTAGAGAAATGAGTAGCCCCTTGGAGTTGATCAAATAAGTCATCAATTCTGGGAAATGGGTACCTATTATTGATGGTCACCTTATTCAATTGCCGATAATTAATACACATTCAAAGAGACCCATCCTTCTTCCTCACAAACAACATGTGAGCACCCCAAGGTGAAATACTCGGTCTAATGTATCCCTTCTCCAACAAGTCCTTCAATTGATACTTCAACTTCTTTAACTCAGTCGGAGCCATACGATAAAGAGGAATAGAAATAGGTTGAGTATCCAAAAGTAGATCTATGATAAAATCCACTTCTCTATTGGGAGGGATGTCGGGAAAGTCTTTGGGAAACACAATGGGAAACTCATTAACCATCAGAACTAATTCAAGAGTAGGTGACTTACCTTCCACATCTCTAACCTGCACAATATGGTAGATACACCCTTTACAAATCATTCTTCGATCTTTGAGGTAAAGTAAACCGACCCCTAACCACGGAATCACTACCCTTCTATTCCAACACCAGTTCATTAGGAACTTAAAATTTGACTTGCCTAGTACTACAATCAACCAAGGCATACGAGGCATACAACCAATCCATCCCAAGAATAATATCAAAGTCATACATCTCATGTTCTACGAGGTCACCCAATAAAACGTTATACAAAATAGAAACAGGACAACCCCAATATACCCTTCGGGCAATAATAGACTCACCCACGAGAGTATACATCGAATAAGGTTCCCTTAGAGTTTTAGGAATCAGACCAAACTTAACAGACAAAAGAGGAGTAACAAAAGATAAATTTACACCGGGATCAAGTAAAGCATAAGCATCAAAATCAAAGATTCTTAACATACCAGTCATGACGTCCGGAGCTTCCTCTACCTCCTGTCGGGCATGAAGAGCATAGAACCTGTTGTGCCTGGGAGCACCAACAACCTGAGCGTTTGGCTGCCCTTGACCACTAGGGGTCGTTTGATCTTTCTTTATACCCCTTGGACAGTCAGAAGTCTTGTGGTCTAAACCCCCACATCCAAAGCAAACACCCGAAGCTCTCCTATAATTGCCCATATAATTCTTTCAACACTAGTCACAATGGGGAATTCATGGACCACCCCCAGCTTGTAACTTAAGAAGAGGAACCCTTGGGTTAGCTAACCTCACATTCGAACCTTAGGCCTGTTTGAAATGACCAAATCCACCACCACCCTTAGAGTTGGAGAACCCTCCATCATACCGAGCTCTCTTAGAGTCATTCACCCTTCTCTCCTTGTGCTTTTCACCCTCAATTTGTTCAGCATAGGTCATGATCCGAGAGATATCCATGTCCCAAATGAGCATAGCGGTACGATATTCTTTCACCACCAAGTCAGAAATACCCAAAATGAACTTGTGCATTCTTGCACAGGGATTGGCTACTAGCATAGGAGCATACTTTGAAAGCTTAGTAAACTTGAGAGAATAGTCTCTCACGGACATGCTACCTTGCTTGAGGTTGATGAATTCAATCATCTTGGCTTCCCGAAGTTCAAGAGGGAAGAAATGGTCCAGCAAAGCCATCTTGATCTCTTCCCAACCAACCTTAACATCTTCAGTCCTTTCCACTAACCACTGATTGTACCACACTAGAGCTATATCGTTTAATTGATAGGCAGCTAATTCAGTCTTGTCCCCGGAACTGACACCCATAATAGTCAACACCTTCATAAGTTTATCAATGAACTCTTGGGCATCCTTATCAACCTTCGAACCATAGTAATCCAGAGGATTCATCTGGGTGACGTACCTCACCCTAGAGGCTGGAGTACCACCATTCATAGGATTCGTTGGCCGGGCTTGATTAGCCATCACTTGAGCCAACATGGACACCACATTCTGAAATTCAGCATGGGTCATTGTCTCCTCCACAGGCTCACGAGAGGCTTGTTCCTCAAGGACAGGGTCCTTTTTGGGAAGGGGAGCTCTTCTGGGAGGCATCTTCTAAAAGAGCAACAAGAATACCTTATTTTAGGAAATCTTTCATAATAGCTCACACCACTACATAAGGGGACAATGAAGTAAGAAAATTCCTAAAACTTCGTCATAGCCTCTCGCTCATAGATATGGTGTGCATCACACCCCTCAACAAGACTCTAAGTGACGCGGCTTGTTGGACTCCAAGGATTATTTACAAATCTAAGGCTTTGATACTATCTTTTCACAAACCGAGAGTAGCGTCTAGATGTGACATAGTAAAAGAGAAACCAAGAGTCCTTGATCAAGCCATCATAGCATCATCACACGCATCATTAGTTCAGAAGCGCGTATAATAAATAAATAACACCTAAGTCTAGGGGATTCTGGATTTTTTGACTCAAGCTATGACGATGTTGTTGGAAATGGGATAAGAATGAATCACATAGAATATACCAATTACATTCTAAGGGGCGAGTAAGTATGACTCAAGCTATTAGGGCAAGCAGGGTTAGAGACTTTCCACGTAAGCACATTCCCAAGCCAATTATATAATAATAGCATAAGTGGAAACTGAAGCGCAATATAAGATATCATCACTTCACATAGATAACAATATCATTACAAGTATCACATAGCATAATATTCAATAGAGTCGATATGTCCAATAATGCCTCTACATAAGATAAGACCTCGACATAATCCGGGCTCACCCTCAAGTCATAAAATAAATGAACATAAGGTAAAGAAAAGGTAGATTAAAGTGGGTGTTTCCCTTGGAGTATAGGGATCACCACAAGCAATAACTTCAAGAGTCTTGATTAGTCGTCTAGCAGAGGATGAAAATCTACTGCGGTCCCTACATGGTTAAAGCATGTAGACAAAGAGTACGGGTTAGCACATAATAATGCACTAAGTATGCGGGAATACAATGCATATAAACATGAGCCGACGACCAAGCTATATGACAAGGGAACATACGTAGAAGAAGAATATAGTAAAGGATAGTATACCAATATGCCATAAAATCCATGATGCATGAAATGCCATAATGCTCATAGTATAGGAGATGTGACCATAACCAATATCCAAACTCATGTGAGCTACAATATGAACTTGCCCGATTAGGCCTCCCATCGGATCAGAGAATATTACTTGTCAAAGGTAATCTACACCACACCTTACGACCCGGTGCCACCTTCCTTACTACTCAGACGTTTCAAAAGGGTTTACATAACATATCATAACATATCATAGCAAACCTTACGGGCCTTCCATTTCGGTTGCTTACCTATGTTTGTACATAGTTGAGGGAAAGAAGTGGGACCCTTGGGGATAGCCCACTTACTACTCCAATCCAACCCGATGCTAAGCCGACATCCCACAAGAAAATGTATACATATATATGCCTTTAAATGGAACAGATACACTTGACATCATAATCATGCATAATTAGGCTTAAAGGCCAAATCACTTGCTTTACTCTCATGCATACGTGTCAAACAAAAAGTCAAACATCTTTCATAATCATGCTTCATTGGGCTAAAAAAAGCCAAATATACTTTCATATCAAACTTCATGCATAAGAGTAGCTCCATACTTGTCATATCATATCATATTAGTGTAAACACCCATGGTTTCTCAAAGAGCCATATCATAGATATTATGTGATCACATTCTTGTCATAATCCATACTTGTTCAAAACCATAGTCATAAATATATTTGGGATTTAGCTCACATCATAACTTCTTGAAATCCATGTTCATGCATCCAAATTCCATGATTGATAATGAGAATAACATGGGTACTTGAATTCATAGTTTAAATCCAAATCAAGAAGAATTCATAAGAAATTCAAAGTCAAATCAATAATAAAACCTCAATTTAACATTACCCATGTATTAATTAAATAGTAAGGGGACATGCATACTTGTACCATCTTGAATCAAAGTAATTCATCAAATAGGGGCTTAATTCATCTCAAAATCATCAAATAAGAATAGCCCACACTTCAATTGCACTAAATCATTCTTAATTCAAAAGACCCATTTCAAGAAAAATCATAATTTATCAAAAATTGAGAAAAAGGATTTTGGGTCTTCATGGTTGAAAGAGAAACCATGAATCTAACCCACATACCTTGAATTTATAAAGAAACTTGAGAAGATTTTGATGATGACTTGAATTTCCACCGATTTCAAGCTTAAACTTCAATGGTGGATGAGAGAAAATTGAGAGAATTTAGTAGATGAATTGATGTCTTGAATGAATTAAAATGGATTAGGGTTCAATTTAGGGGTTTTAGGAGACTTTAGAAAGTCTAAAATGACCTAGGGTTAATTAAAATTACCAATTAACCATTAATAAAATAGAGCAATTAACTGAAATAGTCGCTGACGGAAGAATCTACACGGTCCGTGTAGTGGTTCATGGACCGTGAACCCTACCATGTGACATCACTTGGTTCACGCCTTGGCTTGAAATCTTTGGTGACTTTCTGGATCACTTCACGACAGGACTCACAGTCCATGAAACTGCACACGGATCGTACACTAGTCTGTGGAGCCTCACTTGGCCTGGAGTTCTGGCCCTGCGGTCTGAGTAGTTTCTGGACCACACCATGGAGGGACCTTATAGACTGTGAGGCATCACATAGACCGTGAAGTGTCCGTCGAGCTTCACTTGGTTCGAGGCCTTGGCCCAACTTCCCTTGGACATACTGGATCTATCTACGGAGACCCTTCACGGGTCGTGAGCCTCCATATGGCTTGTGGCCCCTCCCATATGGCCCTGCCTTATCCACTTAGGCTCTCCCTTTCCAGAACACCTTAGACCACAAATAGTGCTACCGAAATGGCCATAACATCCACATATGAACTCCGATTTGAGTGAATCCAATTGCATTGCGAAGATAACTTGAAGAACTTAGTGTTTATAGGTTATAGTCTACACAGTTTACCTTGTACCAAGAGATGTAGACTTTGAAAGTTAGTCCTCCTACACAGTTCCTTACAAAACTCTCCCAATACGACTCTTTGAATGCAACCATTTAAATAGAACTCTTGATCATCACTACATAGCCATAACAAGTTCAAAATGGACCTTGATCCACTATTATGAAGTTCGAAAATTTTTGAGTCGTTACATTTGCACCTGGATCAAGCAAAGCATAAACATCAAAATCATAGACTTTTAACATACCAGTCGCCATATCTGGAGTCTCCTCAACCTCCTAGCGTGCATGCAAAGCATAAAACCTGTTGTTCCTGAGAGCATTTCCTGGAGGTGCCCTTTGTTGAACCTGACCACCCGAAGCTTCTTTACTTTGAACCTTCTTGGCTGCCTTAGGACAATCATTCATCTTGTGGCCCATCTCACCATACCCAAAAGAAGCACCTGATCCCCACAAGCACTTCCTGGAATGAACTCTCCCGCATTAGATATATTAGGGAGGCAATGGTCCACCCCAAATGGTGTGTTAGGAGGAGGCACTCTAGCATTGGCAACCCTCGCATTCAAGCTTTGGCCTTGTTAAAATCAACCACTTTCACCACCACTTCTAGGGTTAGAGAACCCTCCATCATAACGGGCCCTCTTAAAATCATTCACCCTCCTCTACTTGAGTTTCTCCCCCTCAATCTGTTCCGTATAAGTCATAAGCCTAGAAATATCCATATCACGAATAAGCATGGCGGTGCAACACTTCTTCACTACTAGATCAGAGACTCGAGAAATAAACTTGTGCATCCTAGTATGGGGTTTATCCACTAGCATAGGAGCATACTTCTAGAGCTTGGTGAACTTGAGAGAATAGTCTCTCACAATCATGTCACCTTTCTTGAGGTTAATAAATTTGGTCATCTTGGCCTCTCTACGTTCAAGAGGGAAGAAGCGGTCAAGAAAAGTAAACTTGAACTCTTTCCAATCAACCTTAACATCAGAAACCCTCTTAACCAATCATTGATTGTACCACGCCTGAGCCACATCTTTCAACTGATAAGCAACCAATTTAGTTTTTTTCAGAACATACACCCATGACATTCAACACTTTAGTGATGTAACAACTCAAAACTTCCCAAACCTTGTAATGTTGTATGAGGACTGATTTGAATCTATCTTGGTTAGCTTTTGAGTTTCCCCAGTCTCTCTTGCAAGACCGTCTAGGAAGAAAATATATTGGTTAAGTTTTTCTCGATGTCTTGTGAAAGTACTGACTTTAATTTTCTATATCTCTTGGTATAAAATTAACTGTGTAGGAAAAAACCTATATAATTGAAGCTCTTTGATTTATATTCCCAACACACTTTGTTTCACTCAATTTGAAGTTAGAATGTGAAAGATATGGCTTTTACAGTGGTATTGCTTGTATTGGGGCGCATTCTAGAAAAGGGAAGAGAATCATTGGCTAAGGCACTGCCTCACGATGGGATGGGCTATGTAGAGGTTCAAGACAAGTGAACTGGACCATATGAGTTATAGTGAGAAGCCAAGGCTCTGAGCCAAGGAAGGCTCCACGGATCACCTCACGGTCCGTGTGAAGCCTCACGGCTCGTGTACCTGGTCCGTGTGAGTTCCAGTGTGCAGCCAAGGCTCCGTACCAAGGCTCTGAGCCAAGGGAGGCTCCACAGACCACCTCACAGTCCATGTGAAGCCTCACGACTTGTGTGCCTTTCTGTGTGTTTGAGTGAGGAGAATTTGGCTAAGTATGAAATCTTCATGGGTAAAGTTGTTCCAAGTGTGGCTTCACGGAAGGGGCTCACGGACCGTATGGTCCCTCGTGGTCCGTATAGTTGACTATATGAATGATGTTTTAAAATTTCCTATCCATTGCAAGATTAATTCTCATCATCAAGTGAGGCCTCACGGCAAGGCTCACGGACCGTGAGTCACTACACGGTCTGTGTAGTACACATTGTCAGTGACAGTTCCAGTATTCTTTCTCATTTTATTAATGGTTTAATTATAATTTTTAACTAATCCTAAGGTTGTTTTAGCATTTTAAAACACTCTAAAACCCCTGCATCTGTATTCAATACAAATTCTCTCAATTCATCTCAATTGCTCTCAAAACTCCATTGAAGGCTAGCTTGGGAATCAAGGGGGAACATAATTCTTCTTGATCTTCTTGGTTAATTCAAGGTATGTGAGATTGATTCATGGTTATCCTTTCAACCATGGAGACCCAAAACTTTCTTCTTCAATTTTTATGGATTTTTCTCTCTTTGAAATTGGGTCTTTTAATTTGTGAATGATTTAATTCAATAGAGTTGTGGGCTGTATTTTAATATTTATTTTAAGATGATTTAAATTCAATTATCATGCTTTTCATTGAAATTATAAAGATTTGAATATGCATTGTCCCTTGAAAGCTTGTTTAGGCATGAGTAATTTAAATTGTGATTTAAATTGGAATTTTCTCATGGATTTCACTTAAATTTCATTTTGTATTGTTGAATTAAGATTGAATCTCTATTGCTCATGAATTCATCTCATCATTCATGAAATATTCATACATGAAAGGCTTGATTTGATGAAACTCTTCATAAGGGCTTGACCCTCTTGGTATGATTTGACTTGATTACTGTAAGAGATGGGAATTAACTAGAATATGATCACATTATGTATTGATATGGCTCTATGAGCATCTTGGGTATTTTACACCATGTTGTTATGTTAGAATGAGCTACTCCTATGCATTGGTCTATGGATATGATTTTTGAAACTCTAATTTTGGCTTTCTAGCCTAATTATAGAAAGACTTGAAATACAATTTGGGCTTTTTAGCAAATTTTGCATTGTACAGATTTGAAGTATTGAACCTCCATTTTGAAAGTTTGTATATGTATATGTATTCACGTGGGATGAGACTTAATACTGAGGGATTAGAGTCGGGGTGGACTATTTCCAAGGGTCCATACTCCTTTTCGTAAAACCATGTGCCAACATAGGATACCTCCCAAGATGGGATGACTTGTTTTGTTACCCCCTATTTAGGGTAACTTGGGATCTTCCTGGCAAGTAGTCAAATTCCAAGTAGTAGCTCTCTTGGTCTCTCTTGTTGTCGGTTGAGGTCACATCCCCGCTATGATTATGTAGGGTTGCATTCATGCATCATGACTATATGACATATTGATATGATACTCTTCCTTGATTATATTCTCCTTCTATATATACACGTGCCCTCATCATTTAGCTTATGTGATAGGTACATGTTCAGGTGCATTTCATGCCCGCATACTTAATGCATTATATATGCTAACCTATACTTTTTACCTACATGATCAAACCATGTAAGGACCGGAGACGACATTCATCCACCGTTGGATGCTTAGTTGATATCTTGGACTTCTTATTAGTGGTGAGCCCTATACTCCAAGGGCTATACCCACCTTCCTCTATCTTATGTTTTATTTCATTTTATCTATCTTGTGACTTGAGGGTGAGCCCAGACTATGTCGAGGCCCCCGTCTTATTCTTGTAGATGCATTGTTGGATACGTATCAAATTATATTGTATGTTGTACTATGTGCTCCTTGGAGATGTTATGCTTATTTATGCTTTGCAATGATTACTCATGTTTCAATTATGCTTTCTCTTATGCTATTACGATTTGTTTGATGGGAATGTGCTTATGTGGAAAGTCTCTAACTCTTCTTGCCCCCATAGCTTGAGTCATACTTACCCGCCCCTTAAAATGTAATTGCTAAGTGCTATGTGATTCATGCTTATCCCATTCCTGACAATATCCCCATAGCTTGAGTCCAAAGCCCCAGAATCCCTTAGACTTATGTGATGTTTATTATGTTACACACTTCCGAACTGATGACATGTGTGATGATGCTAAGATGGCTTGATCGAGGAGTCTCGAGTTCTCTTTCACCATGTAACATCTAAGCCCTACCCTCGAGTCATGACAAAGATGGTATCAAAGCCCTAGATTTGTAAATGATCCTTAGAGTCCAACATGCCGCTTTAATTAAAGTCTTATTCATGGGTGTGATGCGCGCCATACTTATAAATGAGAGGCTATGATGACATTTTAGGAATTTTCTCATTTCATTATTCCTTATGTCGTGTTGTGAACTATTTCGTAAGATTTCCTGAAATATTGGTATACTTGTCACTCTTTTAGAAGATGCCTCCCTGAAGAGTTCCCCTCCCAGATAGGCTTCGATCTATGAGAAATAAGCCCCTCGAGAGCCTGTGGAGGAGCAAGTGACTTATGCTGAATTTCATAATATGGTTGCTATGTTGGCCCAGGTGGTGACTAATCAAGCCCTGCTGACTAATCCGACAAATGGTAGTACTCTGACTTTTCAGGTGAGGGACTTCACCTGGATGAATCCTCTGGAGTTCTTGGGTTCAAAGGCTGATAAAGTTGCCTAAG
This sequence comes from Solanum aculeatissimum, assembly GCA_038996855.1. Classification (NCBI taxonomy): domain Eukaryota; kingdom Viridiplantae; phylum Streptophyta; class Magnoliopsida; order Solanales; family Solanaceae; genus Solanum; species Solanum aculeatissimum. The sequence goes on from JBCEWC010013211.1 coordinate 13,027, forward strand.
AGTTTATTGATGAGCTCACGAAAGTGCTGACTGTTATGGGAGTCAGTTCTGTGGAGAAGACTGAATTAGCTGCTTATCAGTTGAAGGATGTATCCCAGGTATGTTATAATCAGTGGTTTGTAGAGATTATTGTGGATGGTAAGGTTGATTGGGAAGACTTCAAGTTTTCTTTTCTGGATCGTTTCTTCCCTCTTGAACTTCGGGAGGCCAAGATGATTGAATTTATTAACCTTAGGAAAGGTAGCCTATCTGTGAGGGACTATTCTCTCAAGTTCACGAAGCTCTCAAAGTATTCTCCCATGCTAGTAGTGGATCCCTGTGCAAGGATGCATAATTTTATTTCTGGGGTCTCTGATTTGGTAGTAAAGGAATATAGCATCACTATGCTTATTCATGAAATCGATATCTCCAGGCTTATGACTTATGTTATACAAATTGAGGGAGAGAAGCTCAAGGAGATAAGGGTGAGCGATTCCAAGAGGGTCCATTTGATGGTGGGTTCTCTAATGCTAGGAGTGGTGGTGGAAATGGTTGATTCCAACAAGGCCAAGATTTGAATATGAAGTTTGCCAACCCTAGAGTGCCTCCTCCTAATGATCATGTTGGGGGTGGACCACAACCTCCCCGTTGTGGCCAGTGTAGGTAAATGTAGGAAGCTTTCAGGTGCTTACTTCGGGTGTGGAAGTATGAACCACAAAGTTGTTGATTGTCCAAAGAACTCAAAGAAGGATCAGGTGGCTCTAGGTGGTCAGGGATAACTAAAAGATCAAGTTGGTGGTGCTCCAAAAAATAATAGGTTCTATGCTCTTCAAGCCCGACAGGAGGTGGATGAAGTTCCAGATATTGTGACTGGTATGTTAAAAGTCTGTGATTTTGATGCTTATGCTTTACTTGATCCAGGTGTAAATTTATCTTTTATGACTCATCTGTTGGTTGTTAAATTTTCTTTGAGTCTTGAAACTTTGAGGAAACTTATTTGATTTATACTCTCGTGGGTGAGTCTATTGTTGCTTGAAAGGTGTATCGGGGTTGTCCTGTTTTGATTTTTCGTAAAGTCTTTCCCGGTGACCTTATAGAGATTGAGATGTATGATTTTGATATTATTCTTAGGATGTATTGGTTGCATGCATCATATGCCTCGATCAATTGTAGGACTAGACAAGTCAGATATCAGATTCCTAATGAACCTGTTTTGGAATGGAAGGGTAGTGATTCCGTGGTTAGGGGTCTGTTTATTTCCTACCTCAAAGATCAGAGGATGATTTGTACGGGGTGCATCTATCATATTGTGAGGGTTAGAGATGTGAAGGTTGAGTCGCCTACTCTTGAATTAATTCTTGTGGTTAATGAGTTTCCCAATGTATTTCCCAAGGACTTGCTAGGTGTTCCTCCTGATAGAGAAATGCATTTTGGCATAGATATCCTTTCGGATACTCAACCTATTTCCATTCCTCCTTACCGTATAGCAAATGCATGTAGAAATAATTATCTGTACGTTTAGACTTTATACATGTCTCGCAAGTGCAGTTCAATTCTTCTATTATCAAATGTAGAAATACACATTGTATGTGTAAGGGACATCTTACAACACGTCTGCATTAGATCTTCTTTGTCCATTTCGTTTTTGCATATTCTATGTAGCAACTTTTAATAAGAACATTTATTGGGTCGTAGAGTTTGTTGTCTTGCAACACTCAAAAGTAAATAATGTTGGAAATTGATACTCTTTTCAAGGAGCATTTTAAGGCAATTTTTCATACTTCTAGTTTGAGGGATATCAAAATCATGACCTGTGAATGCACCAATAACACTAGGAATAGCCATTACTGCGATTATTGTTTGATCTATAGGGTCTTCTTTGTTGAATTCATGAAATAAGAGTCAATTTCTCGGGTTTAGTATCTAATTTTAGTGGTTTTCCTTGTTTCCAATAGCTTGGTATTTTTCTCGTCAATATCATTTCATCATTTTTGTCATTTGGTCTCTCAAATGCTAAAAGTTTTTTCAGTTTAGCAGTAACATCGACATCTACAGAATTGGTTGAAGGAGAAATCAATTAAGGAAGTATGTGGATGCAATGAATTACGATCATGAGAGTAGAATGTCGTTAACTGGGGTTTTTTGGAGAAATAGATTTAGTATGAGGCTTTGTTAAATAAGGTCCTATGTACTATAGAATACATGAAAGTGAATTTTTATCATCAGTGATTTCAAA